>JANAVB010025196.1:48260953-48349097 GCA_029216955.1 Iris pallida
CCCCCAATTCCGACGACCCCCAATGTTGCAGACGACGAACTTCCTATTGCAGCAGTTTTGTCTTCGAACGGGTGTGTTGAAATACTCCAGTGAGGATAACCCTTTAGACGACGGTTTCTTAGCTGCAGTAGTTGACACCTTTGGGCTGGAGATGCTCGTTTTCTTCCCTCTTTCCTTGGCGAAACTTTCTGCGCGGACTTGCAGGAGACAACAGGAGGTGCCTCGTCTTCTGAGCTCGGGTGATGTAGTCTTTGGAAGACGGATGGCCGGTCTTCCGTCACCACCGCGTTGCTGCAACAGCAGTTGACGATGATCTGGGTGCATTGATGTCCGTGTGAGGGCTCTTTACACCCCGAAGCTCCTTCTCTTTCCTTGCGTTTGTGGAGGATAACCTCACGCAGTCAGAGGAACCACTTTGTCTGTTTGCCGCCGGGGGCTGGACTTGAGTGGTTTTATACAACTTCCATCAGAGGCCCGCGTGATAATAGCGGGACGCCCCGATAGTCAGAGATTGGGGCAGTCGTCTGGACTTGACGAGCCCGCGCTGCCCTAGACTTCCTCTTTTAGCACTTGTGGGTGCGTAATAGGAGGATTCTAAGTCGAATACCACAGAGTCTGGATTATCATCCAGAGAATGATCAGAGTCAGGACCGCATGAGAGCCGGTCGAAGACTGATCGAGAGAAGCGTGGGACGGATGCTATGCGGCTAGCATTGGGTACCGTGCAGGCTGTCTGCATGCGGCTGTCTTTTGTTGTAGGATGAGTCTTTATGCGGTTAGGAGTCACGACGTGCAAGCTGACCGTATGCGGTTGGCATCTGTGGCCGCATGGGTTTTCTGCAAGCGATTGACTTTAATAGCCGCATGAGTCTCATCCGTATGGTTGGCAACTGTAGCCGCATAAGTTATGCGGCTGATAGATGTGGCCGCATGAGTTTTCTTTATGCGGTCGGCGGTTGTAGCCGTATGGGTTTTCCCTGCGGTTAATACTCTTCTGCGGCTCGGATCGCGTAGAGTTCCTCTTTGCCCCTGCAGTCCAGCATCATAGTGTTTTCTTCTGCCGGACTTAGGGACAGCAGAGTTGTCTACTGTCTGAAGTGGGGCCGCAGGGGAGTCTTTCTTTCCATCTTGAGCAATAGAGAGCACCCATCAAGGGCTTGCGGAGGAGCAAATGATTTTGGCCTCCACTTTTGCGAGCCTTTATGGTGCGGGTGCGCTTCTGGACCGGGCCAGTGCTACCTTTAGAGAGCATCTCTTCGAACGCCTGTTGGTCGAAGCGTACGACCATCTTCTGTTGTGTAGAGCCAAGTTTGGCTGCGTCCGATTACGTCACCAACTCCTCAACCGTGGAGAAGTTAGTCCCCAGCAGAGTCGCCATCGTGTTTGCCATTGATTGTAAAAGTACAGAACAATTATCGGAGGACTAACTTAGACTCACAATACAAACTCGCTCGTACAAAGAAAGCCTAGGGACGAAAACCTAGGTACAGCAGTCTAAGTACGATTGTTTATTTTAGATTCTGGGGGGTGACGATAGAGGCTCGGGAAAGCGACGGCCGCTCTGCCTTACTCCTTGGACGATCGGTACGCAGCCTTGACTCGGAGAAGATCTGCTTGGTCGTTGACGAAGAAACGCCTTCTTGCTCTCTCTCTGATTGCTCTCCGGGCTTCTCTCTCTCTGTGTATATTCTCTCTCGACTATGGGGAAGTCTCCCTGTGTATACGTATTCTTCTCTGATTCTTTTTTTTGTATATCTCTCTATATCTCACAAGGGAATGGCACCTTGCTATTTATAATAGTGGGATGTAATCGCTAGGGTTGCCATAATTAACTCTTGGAGATGGCGGCGGCTTGGGGATTGATCAATCCAGGCCGTTCGTTTCTGATTGTGACGAATCAGAACCATTAAGGGTAGATTACACCAAATCCCCATTAGCAATTAATGCTGATTGGCATAAATCTTCCTTATAATGATTCTCTTATATCTGCGAATAAATCAAATTTATTCTCCTGCCACGTGCCCCAGATCATTGGGATTCGACCCGATCTTGGATTACCATAAATTTGGAGATTGATCGGCTGAGGACACGTGTCCTGTGAGCCAATGGTGAGACTAGAACCGTATGCAGATTGGGCCGTATGAGATTTGGGCCACATGAATTTTGGGCCGCATAAGACTTGGGACACGTGTCAGGACTGTCTGGGCAGTGGCCCCCTCCTTCAGACTTCTGAACCATATGATGAGCCGCATGAACCGCATAATGGTGTGTCTGCTTGAGCCGCATGGGCATGATCTTCTTGAGCCGCATAGGGATGATTCCACTCGAGCCGCATGGGACAGCTTCACTCTGAACCGCATGGAAGTCTTCACTTCGAGCCGCATAAGCACACCCACGTGGCAGGGCCACGTGGCATTTTGTTGTTCTCGGGGGATCGTGTCAGAGATCTCTTTCTCTTCCCTAGAGATTCATCATCATGACAGAGTCATAATTACCTGCTTTGGTGTCAGGTCTGTCAACTTTTCAGAGGGGTCAGCCGTCAAAGCAATTAATGCAGCATGGATCGGAGGGGAGCACTGTCACGCCACGTGTCTTCTGAGCCGCATGGAATGCCTCCGGCCGCATAGCTCCTTATGCCGCATGACTCCCTGAGCCGCATGCATTTTCTGAGCCGCATGGGTCTTTCTTGGCCGCATGAGTCATTTTCTTTAGTATTTTCCATGCTTCTACAGAACCTCCTACTGAAAATCAATTGGTTCAAATTGATGTAGGAGAAAGCGGGTCACCTCGTCCAATATTTATCAGTAATAACCTCCTAGAGACAGATAAGCAAGAGCTAATTCTTCTTATTCGAGAATATATTGATGTCTTCGCCTAGAATTATGAGGACATGCCAGGTTTAGATCCCAAAGTTGCTACTCACAAATTGAATATCTTACCTAATGCAAAACTAGTCAAACAGCAACAATGACGCTTCAAACCAGAAATGATGGATGTAATTGATGATGAGGTCAAGAAGCTCATCGCTTATGGCTTTATTCGAGAGGAACAACATCCTGATTGGGTAGCCAATGTGTCTAGTCTTGAAGAAAACTAGCAAAGTTCGAGTTTGCATCGACTTTCGTGATCTTAATGAAGCATGTCCAAAAGATGAATTTTTCTCTCCCTATCATGGATGTCATGATTGACAACACCTGTGGGTTCGAATGAATATCCTTCATGGATGAATTCTCTGGATACAATCAGATTCGGATGAATCCTGAAGATGAAAAGCATACTTCTTTTCGTACTCCTCGCGGAGTCTATTGCTATACTGTGATGCCGTTTGGTCAAGAAATGGTACAACTTATCAACGAGCTATGAGTACCATCTTTCGAGATTATCTGCACAAGACTGTCGAATGTTATGTCGACGATATTGCTGTCAAAAATCGTCTAAAGGAAGATCACATCCAGGATTTGAGAACTATCTTCAATCTGATGTGCCAACATCAACTCAAAATAAATCCCACCAAGTCATTCTTGGGTGTCTCTAGTGGTAAATTTCTCGGCTTCGTCATTACCTCTAAGGGTATACACGTGGATCCCGAGAAGATCAAAGTCATTCAAGAGATGCGTCCTCCATGCAACCTAAAAGAGCTACGAGGATTCCAAGGTCGACTTACGTACATCAGGAGCTTTATTTCGAATATGTTTGGACGCTGTAGACCGTTTACTCAACTAATGAAGAAGGGTGTATCTTTCATTTGGACCGAAAAATGTCAACGAGTATTTGACGACATAAAACGATATCTCATGAACCCACCAGTCTTGGTGCCACCAATCTCAGGCATACCATTCTTAATGTATGTCCGCGCTATGGATCATTCATTAGGTGCTTTACTTGCCCAGAAGAACAAAGAAGGCCATGAATAAGTCATCTACTATCTTAGTCGTACTATGATTGGTGCTGAACACCGTTATAGTCCGGTTGAGAAAGAATGCTTAGCTCTTATGTTCGCCGTTCAAAAGACTCGGTATTATATCATTGGGCAAACCATTCATGTCATATCCGAGTTAATCCTCTTCGAGTACTAATGAAGAACCCAGTACACTCAATTTTCGACTGGCTACATGGGCCATTCTTTTAGCCCAATACGACATGCTTTATGTTCCGCAAAAGTTTGTCAAGGGTCAGGCACTGGCTGACTTCTTAGCAGCTCATCCTGTTCCAGAGACATCCAAACTCTATGATAAAATTCCAGAAGAGACATTAGAATCAAATATGATCTTCGAAGAATTTTCTACTTGGCGTCTATTCTTTGACGGTGTATCCAGGATGGGACCAAATGGTACCATTATCGCAGGAGTTGGGATTGTTCTTGTTTCTCCAGACGGATCAACTATCCAAAGAGCCTACTCCTTAGATGAACCCTGCTCCAACAACGTAGCAGAATACAATGCTCTACTCATTGGCCTTCAGTTAGCTAAACAACTGGACGTCGAATATATTGAAGTCTATGGCGACTCCAAGCTGGTTGTTGACCAGGTTAGAGGAACCTATGAAGTTCGCCATCAGGATCTTGTGCCTTATTATAAAGCGGCAATCAGCATGGCTACATTATTTAAACCCTTCTTCATCGAATATGTTCGCCGAGCTTGCAATACTGAAGCAGATGCTTTGGCTAATCTTGCAGCAGTCTTAGCCATCCCTATCAAAAGACAGCAGGTGGTGGTTGTCTCTAATCAGAAATTGTTTTGTATCGAAAATAATTGTAATATTGAGTTCAGTAATCTTATTGAAGCCAATGTTATCAGTGAAGATTGGAGAACTCCCTTTATTGACTTCGTAGTTCATGATATACTTCTAGAGATCCTAAGGAGGCTACGAGTATTCGCCGGCGGTCTCTTCGATTCTACTACAATCAGACTACTAAACTCTCTACCGGCGGACTTACGACGGTCTTCTCTTACGTTGTCTTGCTGGTGATGAAGCAAAGCAAGTGTTACGTGAAGCTCATGATGGTGTTTGTGGAGCGCATCAACCTGACCCTAAACTACAGGATCGTATCCGACGCATGGGTTATTACTGGCCCTCTATGGTTTCAGATGCCATTGAGTATGCAAGAAAATATCGAGCTTGTCAAATTCATACAGATTTTATTCACCAGCCGTCAGAATTTCTGTATCCAACTGCTGCTTCCTGGCCTTTTGAAGCCTGGGGCATGGATATCATAGGTCCTATCAACCCTCCTTATTCTAAAGGGCATCGATTTATACTGGCAATAACTGATTACTTCAACAAATGGGCTGAAGCTATACCTCTGGCTGAAGTTAAGACCAGTAGCGTCATCAACTTCGTCAAACATCATGTCATCTACAGGTTTGGTGTGGCTCGACGAATCATTCATGACAATGGACCATAATTCATTAGCCAGAAGTTCATCAGATTCTGTGATGATCATCAGATAGACAATGTCGCTTCTACGGCTTACAACCCTGCTGAATGGCTTGGCTGAAGCATTCAACAAGACTATTATCAAGCTCCTTAAGAAGTTTGTATCTACTAACAAACGGAATTGGAGTGAGAAACTCGGAGAATGTCTATGGGCCAACCATACTACGGTCCGCAATCCTACAGGCTGTACACCTTTTTTCTAGTGTATGGTTGTGAAGCTGTTCTTCCTTTGGAACTTCAGATCCCATCCCTGCAGATCGCCATTGCCAACGATCTCACTACAGAGAACAACGATCTTCTTCGACTTCAAGAATTAGAGGCGCTCGACGAAAGCGGCTATTGGCTCAACAACATATTGAGTTATATCAAGCCCGTATCTCGAAGACTTTTAACCGCAAAGTTAAAGTCAGAGCCTTTCAGAAAGGAGAACTCGTTCTTACAGTCAAACGTCCTATGACTCACATGAACAAAGGCAAGTTCGACGCAAAGTGGGAAGGACCATATATCATGAGCAAAGTCTTCTCAAATGACGCCTATCAACTCACAGAGCTGGACGGTCGAGTTACAATGATACCTATCAATGGCAAATTCCTTAAAAAGTACTATACATGAATGTAAAAGGGATTTCTTGTAAAAATATGACAAAGCAGTTCATAAATAAAATTTTTATTTCATCATAAATGATGTTACATGATATCAAGGAAGATCACTATCATCTTTTCCAAAATCAGGACGAGGACCACTATCGTCCTTCTCAAAGATATAATCGACAAAAGAGCCGAGGACATCTTTGCTCGAATCCACCAGAAACTTACAAGCGGCCATTCTCATGGCCTTTTCTTCTTCGGTCTTCCCTGGTTCAAGAAGGAAGTCCAGAATGTCCTACGACGGCTTGGGGGCAGACGAACCTTCACCCGCTTCCGTCTGCTTCGGCTGGGTCGGCTCGACTGGACGTTCCTCAGCGCCCTCTTCAACCTTCAAGGCGATCTCAGCCTTCTTTGATGCATCTTTGGAAGACATTATGTGCTGAGAAGATTGAAGTTGATCATCCCATCTGAAGTTTTGCTCTACTTATAGAGATTTTTGAGACAGTCGACTACGAGAAGCGAAGCGACGCGTTCTTCCCAAGGTTCATTCATCCGACGGTTCACCCGTTCATTCCATTCATCTGACGGTTTACCCGTTCATTCCATTCATCCGACGGTTCATCCATTCCCATTCATCCGACGGTTCGCCCGTTCATTTCATTTCATCTGACGGTTCATCCGTTCATCCTGATGATTCATTTCGTTCATACATTTTGACGACTCAACCGTTCATCCATATCAACAACTTGTCACGTATTTATTATCTCTGATTAAGTTGTCTATCGAAATAATGATATTCAGCAAATTATATTCTGCCATGTCCATATTACCTCTGAGCAGATATAATGAATATAATTATTTTCTGAATCAAGAAATATATCATGTCCTGAACCTCTGAATATATTTTCTATCGCTATTATATATCCATAAAAAGGATATGCAGTAAATAATAGAGCCACAAAAATAATGTCTTTTCATTAATCAATATAAAAGATGTTACAAAAAAACATATCATAAAAGAGAAAATACAAAAAGTTTTCTCATTCAGCCGGAGGTGCCATCAGATTAGCGATCTACTGCTTCAAGGTCTGAAGTCGTTCTTCACGAGATTCCAGCACCCGCTTTCTAGCTTCCACCATTTCAGATCCATCGTCAAATGTTGGCAAAGTCACTAGTCGGCGAGCAACTTGGTGAATCCTGACATATTCATTCTTCTCATGGGTCAGAATGTCTAGTTGCTGAACTGCAGCTTGATGTTGTGTAGTCTCTTCTTTCAGAGCAAGTTGGACGATTCTCAACTCCTCTTGAAGTCGAGCAAACTTGGCTTGCAGATCAGCAACCTTCTTTTCTTTCTCCCTAGCAGACGTTACTATCTCTATCTGAGAATCATATTCTGAAGACTTAGTAGCAAAAGTGTCCAAGAAAGTCTTGAAGTCATCTTTCGTGACTTTAGCTTCTCGAGTCATCCTTTCAAACTCAGCATTTACCAGGGGCTCTACCTCCCCCCGGCTAAGATCTTTATAAATCTTAATTTATTCCTCCAGCTCATCTAGCACATGTTCAAGATGGGCAGCTTGAGCTTCATCACCCTGACTTCGGATGCCGCCAATCAGATAAGAGGTTGGACCTCTGACAGTGGTGAAACAAACGTTCTCTTTCTCCATTACCCTTTCTACTAAGGGTCCTAATGAAGTAAAGAAAAGGTTGGTGAAGGAACCAACTATAAACTTGTTGGCAGCCGCTGCACTGGGTGTAGCAGCCGCTGCACTGGGTGTAGCAGCCGCTGCACTGGGTGTAGCAGCTACTCCTATAGAAGTTGAGGCGGCAGATGCCTGTAAAGGCAGAAGTTCAGTATCTTGAGCAGTAGCTGTGATCTCTTTGGACATGGGAGCCATAGTAGAGCTGGTTGTTCCTCCCAGATATTCTTCTACGAAATCAAACAAATATCATTAGTTTGCTGTCACCGAAAACTGTTAAAAGAGATCAAAATAAGGGCAAGCTTACCAGTGCTGGGTTTATTGACAAGATTAACATCTGTTGAAATAGGCTGCAGTCTTGCAGAAGTAGCTTCAGACATCACTGCCTGACTACTACCCGCTTCAGAACCGCCTGATAAATGACGGCTGCTGCTGGCTATCGCCTTTGTCTGTACTATATCAGTGCATACAGGAGGAATTAGAGAAGATTGAATTTCTGCATGAATAAAAGTCAAGATGTCACTCATTTAATCCATAAAAGAAGGGTATCAATATCAGTCAATACCTCTTTGATTAGTGACAGTAGCTTCCTCCGGTGCTACCTCGTTAACAGCATCCTTCTCTTAGGATGCATGAGCATCAGCATCCTCTTTCGGATTCAGAGTGTCATAAACAGTCTCTGCTGATGTTTCTTCATCATTTGTACCCTCTTCTCGTACCTCCACGCTATCACTTACGGCAACCGGATCTATATCATCATAGAAGCCGAAGTCACAGTCTTCCAGAGCCTCAATCATTAATTTATCTTCTTTAGCACGAAGTGGTCTAGGAGAAGCTGGAAGGTTGGCAGTCTCCGGTGCAAGTGTAGAAGATCGCAATACGTCGAGAGACGTTCCTGACTCATTGATTGGAACCAGAGTTACAGTCACCTCTCTTGTTTTAGCAGCTTCATCCTCTATTTTTGCGGTCTCCCTCTTGTCTCTACAACCTTGTCCCTCTTTTCTGCACTAAGAGCTTCCTGTCTGGGCTCAGGGGCAGGTGTAGGAGATGGCATCATAACTCCGACGACAGCGCTTGTTAGGACTGATGCCAGGATAGGTCTTAGAGGAGTGACTACTTTCTTTTTGAAAGCTTTCTTCTTTCTGTGTAGAGGTCTCTCGGACTCTCTACGTCTATAGCATGTACTTGTCTTTGAATAGAGGTCAGAGTCGTCGCCTCTTCTCTCTGAGTGGACTCAGCTTGCTGTCGAGATTGCGACCGGGTAGTGACCCTCTCCGAGGATTCTAAAACAATCCTCTTCTTAGAGACTGGAGAATAAGGTTCTTCTGCCCTCCTCTTCTTCTCCTTGACCGGAGATCGTACAACTTTCAGAGAGACGCAACGGCTCGTGAACTTCTTCAGGGAAGTTGGCGTCCCTCGAAGCTTCTAATGGTACATCGGCTGGCTCATGCTTCATCATTACCAGGAAGCACCAGAACTGGTGCTCCTTTATTAAATCGAGTCGCCGTCGCGAAGCTGTCTGCCAGATTGAAGTTTTCAGCAAAAGTGTTGCTGATGTATAGAAGATCGAGTACGTAGCAGCATACGAGGACCTCGATCATTTCTGGACGGCATCGAGAACGTCGTCCTTGTGTCCCGAGCATTGTAATATGCCCAAGCCCGGGCTCCATCAATTAAAAATCCTTTTCCTTGTAGGCATGTGATAGCATTACCTACATGGAACTGGTCATAACCGAATTGGCGCACAAAACGGCTGGGAAGATAAGGCTCGAGATAGCATTCATCCTGAAACCAGTATACCAGGTGTGACGGCAGGATTGTTTGTCACTCCCCGATCCTGGAATACGTATTTTAATACGTAAACCGATAAATTATATTTATCTTATATTTATGCTATATTTATTATGCTGTATTCTTCATGCATTTTCTAAAAATATTCGACAAAATATTATTTCCTAATTTATTTTCTGTATTTGGGCCTACAGTTTTGGCTCATTTGGGTAACCTATTCTCGGTTCGCCAATGGTTCATCATGAACCCTTTGGTTCATCATGAACCCATGGGTCCAAGATCTATATATATAACTCATCTCATTCTCTCTCCTCTCATTCACTTCCTCTCATTTATTTCCTCCACCAACCAAGGCAAGTACCAACTTGCTCAAGAGATGGATCCAATTTTTGTCAATGATTTCTTACAAAACTATTTGCCAAAACATGTTCTTCTCCTCAATCTATACTAGTTTAGAACTTGGAAATTTCCATTTTGAAGCTTTAATTTTTGTAGATCTAGTTTTAATCATTTTCAGATTTTGCATGGTTTGATCTACTTTAGTTGGATTTTATGGGTTTTTGATGCTTCCATGTGGAAGAGCATTCAGTTTCACCCAAGTTGGAACTTTGGAAATCTGGATTTGGAGTTCGGATGGCCAAGTTATGATGCTTTGAAGTTTGGGTTCAGCCATGGTGTTCTGCTGTTTGGAGAAGACAGTGAACTGTGTGCTCCGATTTGAGCACGCTTCCTGTTGGAAGCGTGTCTCTCCTTGAGCTTGCGTGACTTTTCACGCAGCTCTCTCCTTGAGCTTGCGTGACTTTTCACGCAGCTCTCTCCTTGAGCTTGCGTGACTTTTCACGCAGCTCTCTCCTTGAGCTTGCGTAACTTTTCACGCAGCTCTCTCCTTGAGCTTGCGTGACTTATCACGCAGCTCTCTCCTTGAATTTGCGCGACTTTTCACGCAGCTCTCTCCTTAAGCTTGCGTGACTTTTCACGCAGCTCTCTCCTTGAGCTTGCGTGACTTTTCACGCAGCTCTCTCCTTGAGCTTGCGTGACTTTTCACGCAGCTCTCTCCTTGAGCTTGCGTGACTTTTCACGCACGCTGCCTTGAGTGAGCCTGAGTGAGCCTGCGTGACTTTTCACCCCTTGAGCGTGCGTGCTTTTGTGCGTACACTTTTGATTTTATTAGATAGTATATGCCCGTTTTATATCCTTACGTCTTTTGTCCCGATCATGATATGAGCACTAATGTGACCCCGGAGAACAAAGTGTTCCTTCCTGATACATGTACCTGAATGTCTCAGTTCTTGTTCATGCTCGATAAATGACTCGTAACTCCATGTGGCGTATTTGCAATGATGCATTACACTAAGGAGGGTAGAACATGTTGACATACTGATTGACATGGATCCTCTTTGGGGTACTCGTACTAAAGTACGACTTTAGGAGGATAATCATGCAGGCCACAGCATGTGAGTCCAAGATTTCATCTAGGGTTAAACTAGGCAACTAAATATACTAGATACATGGGGAGGGCAGAATCCCGAGATCGTGTTACACCAGCCGCCTTGAGATATCGTCTTGACGCGCCGGCTGGTCTCCACGGATACTGTGTCATCCGCAACGAGTGGATGACTGTATCCGATTAATTCCTGCTATATAAATATGTTTTGGCAAGGTGGCCTTACGAGGGACCTGTGCTCATAACACCTGTCTACGCGAACCCCTGGGTTGGCTAGCCTTGCTGGAAAGATACGATCTGAGGATTTTCTAATAACATGACGCGAGAATAACCTCGTCCCACTAGAAACTCGTAGACTTGATTGGCCGTGAAAACGACTTGCTTGTGTCCTATTACCTTCCGTGAATAACTGAGGGAAGCGGACTGTCATGGTACGTGATCCAACCCATGTTCTTGTTTGATTGTTGGGTTGGTTATCGTACTATGATAGGCTGTGGACCGACGTTATGAACGGAAGACTATTTCTGGTTGTGAAGTGCTACTTCTGAGAATGACTGAGGAACATGGTCTATCATGGTACATGATCCAACCCATGTTCTTGTTTGATTGTTGGGTTGGTTATTGTGCTGCGATAGGCTATCGACCGAAGTCACGATCAGGAGATTTTTATTGTTTATACCTTTTAACTTATGTGAAAATTATAGAGTACAACACGTCCCGACTCCATGCGGCACCTTTTGTCCTTGTTTGGTTGTAAGGGTGCCACATGGGTTCGGGATGTTGTGCTACCCTATAATAGTAGCATAAGTATTACTATTATCAATCATTCTATTAACTGGGTTTTTAATCTTAACTCTTGTGCCCCTTTGGCGGTACTTGCTATTCGGGGCTGACCCCGCTGGTTTTGTTTGGCCAGATTCCGTAGCAGAGCCTGAGGACACGATCTTCCTCCCTGACATCCATGGTGCATACTAGGAGCATGGCGGTTCGGGGACTCGAGTGGGTTTCTTCTCCACCACTCCTGCTTATACTTTTGCGGCGTTTAGCCACCGGCACCTGTTAGCCGAATTACTTAATATTTTGTGTCAGTACATAATTGTAATTAAACAGACTGCAGCTGTGTATAATTTTGTACTCCTGGCTCTCCGAGATAGCTAAATTATAAAGCTAGTCTCATGATCATTTTGATGAAGCATCGGGGACGCCTTACTGCTTTATCTTTAATGTTCATTTATTTGCTGATGTGATTTGATTGATTGAGACATAGAACTCTGTGGGACCATAGGAGACTTGATTGTAGCATGTACCCCCTAGTCTCTCGACAGCCACGATCGTCGTATGACGTTATGTACCTCATATGGAGTAGCTGGCCTAGTCCGTCTCCGTATTTCGGTACTGGGGCGTGACAAGGTTTTAGTGGTGGCCCATGCAGGTCTGATTTTCAGTAGCGGGTGAGGCCCATGAGGAAGAGAGCAAGAGCATGGCTCGACTGGGCAGCAACAGGGGAGAGAACCTTCTCCAGTGCAGGCACGAGCAAAAATGGAACCAGAGATAGTACAGCCGCAGGTTATTGAAACCCCTGCAGCACCAGCAGCGACGGCAGTACCAGACGCCGTAGCACTCCTGGAGATCATCCGAGGGTTTTTTGTCACTAACCAACAGCAACAGACTCGGCATCAGGAGCAGAACGTGTTGCTGAACCAAGGGATTCAGTTAGCTCTTGAGAGGAGGGCGGGGCTGACTCGGGAGCATCAGGAAGGTTTCGTCGCTTGAACCCGAGGTATTTTGATGGCACGGAGGATGCCATCACTACGGATGCATGGATTCAAGACATTGAGGCCATTCTTGTGGCAGCCAAGGTTCCAGATGATGAGAAGGTTGATCAGGTCAAACTGGTACTTCAGGATCTTGCCCGCGACTGGTGGGCATCAGAAGAAGTTGGTACAAGATGCCCTGTTCGTTGGACCACCTTCAGTGACAGATTCAAGGCCAAGTATTTTGGCGTAGTAGCTCGATATGAACTCCAGCAGAAGTTTATCAGTCTCAAGCAAGCATGCAAGACCGTAGATGGGTATGCAGCAGAGTTCTGCAGATTGTGCCGTTTTGTACCAGCAATGGTGGCAACGGAGCCAGAGAAAGCTATGAGATTCCAGCAGGGACTTCATTTGGAACTATTACAGCTTGTGGAAGGACACGACTACCAGACGTTTGACGCTGTTTTGACGGCCGCTCGGAGGCACGAGCTTACCCAGCAGAGGTTGGCATCGAGGACAGGAGGTCAGAAGAGACCTCATTCCCAGGTTGGAGGAGGAGCAATGCAGCGAACATCGGCACCAGCACTCGGTGTACGTATTCATGATGCAGGAGCGCCATGGAGGACGGCCGTGTCAACTAATACAGCGCCGGTTCGGCATCAGCAGCCGAGAAACCAACAACAGCGTCAGAAAGCACCCCAGGGCTGTACATTCTGTGGAAAGGCAGGGCACACGAAGGAGGTGTGCCGGTCAGCGAATGGCTTATGCTTGAGGTGTGGTAGTTCAGACCACCGTATCTCCACTTGTCCTGTGATGCAGAGGCCAGGAGGGCCAGCTCAGCAGTTTCCAGCATTGCCAGCTCCGGTGGCAACCCCGAGTGGAGGGCCAATATTAGCAGTAAGGCCCCTAGCCCAGCGTCTACCAACGCAGGCTCAGATGTTTCGCCAGGCACAGGAAGCCGAAGGCCCTCAGAGGCAGCAACAGCTTGGTCGAGGAAGGCCGCAACAAGGGGCTCCGTAGGGCCAGGCTCTCACATTGACCTTGGGAGAGGCTCTAGCATCTAGTGACGTGGTGGCAGGTAAAATTCTCGTCACCTCATTTCCCGCTGTAGCATTATTTGATTCAGGCGCTACTCATTCATTAATCTCTGCACAATATGCTATACGGATTGGATTAGAGTTTGAGGCATTGCCGGAGAGGATGGATATACTCACGGCAATGGGCTCGTAGAAGTTAGCAGAGTGCGCTTTTTATGTCCGGTAGAGGTGTGTGGGCATTTACTACCGGCGTCATTGATTGAATTCCCTATAGGAAATTTTGATGTCGTCCTTGGCATGGACTGGTTGAGAGACAGTCATGCGATAATTGATTGTAGAGGAGGTAGGGTCATATTCAGTGTTCCTGGGATGGAGCAGTTCATATTTACTCGAACCTTGAAGAATCAGGCCGGAGGTGTCATGTCAGCAGCAGTGTCAGAGCCAGGACAGATTCCGAGAGTGGTCGAAGATTTTCTCGACGTCTTCCCTGATGAGCTCCCAGGGATACCCCCAGTCAGAGAGGTAGAATTTAGTATTGATTTGAACCCTGGAACGAGGCCTATTGCAGACAGAGTTTACAGAATGTCGTCGTCAGAACAGGATAAGTTGTATCAACATGAAGAAGAGTTGAAGTCTAAAGGATTCATTCGAGATAGCAAATCGCCCTGGGCCGCGCCAGTGATTCTAGTTCCCAAGAAGGATGGGTCGACGAGGATGTGCATCGACTACCGCAAGCTGAATGCAGTAATAGTGAAGAATAAGTACCCGCTACCAAGGATTGATGACCTGTTTGACCAGTTGAGCAAGGCCAGTGTCTTTTTCAAGATCGGTCTTCGGTCAGGATACTATCAAGTAAGAGTCCGGGAGCAAGACATACCGAAGACAGCATTCAGATCTAGATATGGGCATAATGAGTTTTTAGTAATGCCCTTTGGACTAACCAACGCCCCCGCAGTATTCATGGATTTAATGAACCGCATTTTTCTGCCGTATTTGGATAAATTTATGGTGGTATTCATAGATGACATTCTTGTCTATTCCAGCAGTGAAGAGGAGCATGAAAAACATCTTAGGACTGTCTTACAGACTTTGAGGGAGCATCAACTTTATGCGAAGCTCGACAAGTGTGAATTCTGGTTAGATCACATTTCGTTCCTGGGGCATGTAATTTCTGGGGCAGGAGTGTCAGTGGATCCGAAGAAGATTGAGGCCGTAGAGCATTGGCCAGTCCCGAGAACGGTTACAGAAGTGCGAAGTTTCTTAGGATTAGCTGGTTACTACAGAAGGTTCGTAGCGGACTTTGCCAAGATCTCTGCGCCCTTAACGCGTTTGACGCACAAGGACGTAGAGTTTGTTTGGTCAGCTAGCTGTCAGGCATCATTTGAAGAATTGAAGAAGAGATTGATCTCAGCCCCGATCTTGACGCTTCCAGTAGGAGCGGGAGGCTTTACAGTATATTGTGACGCATCTGGGAAGGGTCTTGGATGTGTATTGATGCAGCACGGAAAGGTGATAGCATATGCGTCTCGGCAGCTTCGAGACCATGAGAAGAATTACCCGACTCACGATTTGGAGTTAGCAGCTGTGGTGTTTTCACTCAAGTTGTGGAGGCATTATTTATACGGGGATCGGGTAGAGATCTATACTGATCATAAGAGTTTGAAATACGTGTTTACGCAGCGAGATTTGAACATGAGGCAAAGAAGATGGTTAGAACTACTGAAGGATTTTGATTTAGATCTTCAGTATCATCCAGGCAAGGCGAATATAGTTGCAGATGCACTGAGTAGGAGAGACAGTGCCTTTATCTTGACCTCGCAGAAGCATATTTAGAAGACCTTCAGAGTATGGGAATCGAAGTAGTTTTGCCAAGGGATATAGGAAGAATGACCAGTATGCAGATTCAGTTAACCTTAGTAGAGAGGATATGGACAGCACAAGCAGGAGATCCACAGATTCAGAAGTTGCGGTTGGAGTGTGAATCAGGCCGTAGAAAGGAGTTAGTGATTCATGAAGATGGTACGCTCAGGTTTGGAAACAGACTCTGTGTACCGAGTGGAGACCTTCGGCAAGAAGTTATGTCCGAAGCTCATAGTTCTATTTACTCCATTCATCCAGGAGGAACGAAGATGTATCGAGATATCAGGCAGTACTTTTGGTGGAATGGCATGAAAAGAGAGATAGCGAGATTTGTATCCAAGTGTCTGGTATGTCAGCAGGTGAAAGCCGAGCAGCAGAGACCAGCAGGGTTGCTACAGCCGCTTCCTATCCCAGAATGGAAATGGGAGCACATCACGATGGATTTCGTGACCGGTTTACCTAGATCCCCGGCTGGCAAGAATGCAGTCTGGGTAATAGTAGATCGACTCACGAAGGTCGCTCATTTCTTTCCCTTCCGAGTTGGACAGACTACTGAGCAGTTAGCAGAAATGTACATGAAGCAGATAGTAAGGCAGCACGGTGTTCCAGTTAGTATAGTATCAGATCGGGATACGCGGTTTACTTTCCATTTTTGGCGGAGCTTACACAAAGTTTGGGAACCAAGTTAAGATTCAGTACTGCTTATCATCCACAAACCGACGGGCAATCAGAAAGAACCATTCAGACGTTGGAAGATATGCTACGGGCATGTACCTTAGATTTTGGCAGATCTTGGGAGGATCACCTTCATCTAGTGGAGTTCTCCTATAACAACAGCTATCAGGCTAGCATTCAGATGGCCCCGTTCAAAGCATTGTACGGAAGGAAGTGCAGGTCCCCTTTGGCATGGGACGACGTCAGAGAACGGAAGTTGTTGGGACCAGAGATGATCACGCAGACTGTGGAGATCGTTAAGTTGGTCAGAGTGCGCCTTCGAGTTGCACAGGACCGACATCGTCATTGGGCAGATCAGCATCGTAGGCCTCTAGAGTTCAGAGTTGGCGACCAAGTGTTTCTGCGGATTTTGCCTACTCGGGGTATCATCAGATTTGGAACCCGAGGAAAGCTTAGTCCAAGATACGTTGGTCCTTTTAAGATTCTCGCTCGGGTAGGCGATTTGGCTTATCGACTTGCCCTTCTGCCTTCGTTAACTGGCATACATGATGTGTTTCATGTGTCCCAATTACGTAGGTATGTTCCGGATCCGAGTCATATCCTCGATCATTCTGAGTTAGTCGTTGGTACCGACCTAACCTACGAGGAACAACCCGTATCTATTTTAGACCGACGAGAGAAGGTACTCAAGAATCGGACGATAAACCTTGTCCGTGTTTTTTGGAACCATCACTCTTCGGGAGAGTCAACCTGAAAGCACGAGGACGAGATCAGATCTCGGTATCCGCATTTGTTTGACTAATAAGGTATTTTTGCACCTTATTAACACGATTCCATGCTTATCTGCACCTGCTTGTTTCGCACTTTGTGATGTATGATAATAACTGCTATGATAGTTAAGTTGTATATGATTGAGCCTTGCTTGCCCTGATTTTACTATCCTGTCTTGGCTGGAATTCCGAGGACGAAATTTTTCTAAGAAGGGTAGAGATGTCACTCCCCGATCCTGGAATACGTATTTTAATACGTAAACCGATAAATTATATTTATCTTGTATTTATGCTATATTATTATGCTGTATTTCTTCATGCATTTCCCAAAAATATTCGACAAAATATTATTTTCTAATTATTTTCTGCATTTGGGCCTACAGTTTTGGCTCATTTGGGTAACCTATTCTCGGTTCACCAATGGTTCATCATGAACCCTTTGGTTCATCATGAACCCATGGGTCCAAGATCTATATATATAACTCATCTCATTCTCTCTCTTCATTCACTTTCTCTCATTTATTTCCTCCACCAACCAAGGCAAGTACCAACTTGCTCAAGAGATGGATCCATAATTTTTGTCAATGATTTCTTACAAAACTATTTGCCAAAACATGTTCTTCTCCTCAATCTATACTAGTTTAGAACTTGGAAATTTCCATTTGAAGCTTTGATTTTTGTAGATCTAGTTTTTAATCATTTTCAGATTTTGTATGGTTTGATCTACTTTAGTTGGATTTTATGGGTTTTTGATGCTTCCATGTGGAAGAGCATTCAGTTTCACCCAAGTTGGAACTTTGAAAATCTGGATTTGGAGTTCGGATGGCCAAGTTATGATGCTTTGAAGTTTGGGTTCAGCCATGGTGTTCTGCTGTTTGGAGAAGACAGTGAACAGTGTGCTCCGATTTGAGCACGCTTCCTGTTGGAAGCGTGTCTCTCCTTGAGCTTGCGTGACTTTTTACGCAGCTCTTCCTTGAGCTTACGTGACTTTTTACGCAGCTCTCTCCTTAAGCTTGCGTGACTTTTCACGCAGCTCTCTCCTTGAGCTTGCGTGACTTTTCACGCAGCTCTCTCCTTGAGCTTGCGTGACTTTTCACGCAGCTCTCTCCTTGAGCTTGCGTGACTTTTCACGCAGCTCTCTCCTTGAGCTTGCGTGACTTATCACGCAGCTCTCTCCTTGAGCTTGCGCGACTTTTCACGCAGCTCTCTCCTTGAGCTTGCGTGACTTTTCGCAGCTCTCTCATTGAGCTTGCGTGACTTTTCACGCAGCTCTCTCTTGAGCTTGCGTGACTTTTCACGTACGCTGCCTTGAGTGAGCCTGAGTGAGCCTGCGTGACTTTTTACTCCTTGAGCGTGCGTGCTTTTGTGCGTACACTTTTGATATTTTATTAGATAGTATATGCCCGTTTATATCCTTACGCCTTTTGTCCCGAGCATGATATGAGCACTAATGTGACCCCGGAGAACAAAGTGTTCCTTCCTGTTACATGTACCTGAATGTCTCAGTTCTTGTTCATGCTCGACAAATGACTCGTAACTCCATGTGACGTATTTGCAATGATGTATTACACTAAGGAGGGTAGAACATGTTGACATACTGATTGACATGGATCCTTTTTGGGGTACTCGTACTAAAGTACGACTTTAGGAGGATGATCATACAGGCCACAGCATGTGAGTCCAAGATTTCACCTAGGGTTAAACTAGGCAACTAAATATACTAGATGCATGGAGAGGGCAGAATCCCGAGATCGTGTTACACCAGCCGCCTTGAGATATTTTGACGCCGGCTGGTCTCCACGGATACTGTGTCATCCGCAACGAGTGGATGACTGTATCCGATTAATTCCTGCTATATAATATATGTTTTGGCAAGGTGGCCTTACGAGGGACCTGTGCTCAATAACACCTGTCTACGCGAACCTCTGGGTTGGCTAGCCTTGCTGGAAAGATACGATCTGAGGATTTTCTAATAACATGACGCGAGGATAACCTCGTCCCACTAGAAACTCGTAGACTTGATTGGCCGTAAAAATGACTTGCTTGTGTCCTATTACCTTCCGTGAATAACTGAGGGAAGCGGACTGTCATGGTACGTGATCCAACCCATGTTCTTGTTTGATTGTTGGGTTGGTTATCGTACTATGATAGGCTGTGGACCGACGTTATGAACGGAAGACTATTTCTGGTTGTGAAGTGCTACTTCTGAGAATGACTGAGGAACATGGTCTATCATGGTACATGATCCAACCCATGTTCTTGTTTGATTGTTGGGTTGGTTATTGTGCTGCGATAGGCTATCGACCGAAGTCACGATCAGGAGATTTTTATTGTTTATACCTTTTAACTTATGTGAAAATTATAGAGTACGACACGTCCCGACTCCATGCGGCACCTTTTGTCCTTGTTTGGTTGTAAGGGTGCCACATGGGTTCGAGGATGTTGCGCTACCCTATAATAGTAGCATAAGTATTACTATTATCAATCATTCTATTAACTGGGTTTTTAATCTTAACTCTTGTGCCCCTTTGGCGATACTTGCTATTCGGGGCTGACCCCGCTGGTTTTGTTTGACCAGATTTCGTAGCAGAGCCTGAGGACACGATCTTCCTCCCTGACATCCATGGTGCATACTAGGAGCATGGCGGTTCGGGGACTCGAGTGGGTTTCTTCTCCACCACTCCTGCTTATACTTTTACGGTGTTTAGCCACTGGCACCTGTTAGCCAGATTACTTAATATTTTGTGTCAGTACATAATTGTAATTAAACAGACTGCAGCTGTGTATAATTTGTACTCCTGGCTCTCCGAGATAGCTAAATTATAAAGCTAGTCTCTCATGATCATTTTGATGAAGCGTCGGGGATGCCTTACTACTTTATCTTTAATGTTATTTATTTGCTGATGTGATTTGATTGATTGAGACATAGAACTCTGTGGGACCATAGGAGACTTGATTGTAGCATGTACCCCCTAGTCTCTCGACAGTCACGATGCCGTATGACGTTACGAACCTCATATGGAGTAGCTGGCCTAGTCCGTCTCCGTATTTCGGTACTGGGGCGTGACATTGTTCTCAGCCAATCGAAAGCTGTGTGGCCCAACGGCTGCATCCCGGAGTCTACAAGGTTTGTAGACATATGCTCATAACCGGCTGGAGGGGCAACGCAGTAGAAGCTCCATCCTCTACCGAGATTCAGTACGCGTCGGCAATCTCTCAAAGTGGTATAGATCCACTTGCATCCAGAAAACCTTCTCAAAAAGCTACCGCCTACTGCCCCCATATCAGGGTTCATTAGTGAAGGATGGTGTAGAAGCAGCCATCCGAATAAGTATGTATATGGCAGTTCCAGCCGGGGGAAGTGTCCCTTCTCGTCTTTTCCTTTAATCATTGAATCGACGAAGAGGCAAAGGCCGGCGTTCACCCTACATGTCATTACTGACAGCAAATCCATTCGGTGGCCGAAAACCAGACGGACAGCAGCAAAGAGTATGCCGCGATGGAAGCGATCGACGGCACTGGCCCCAGGAACGACATATCGTCGGAGCCAGTAAGTGAGAAAACCTGCCAGCTGGGCTTCCTTCGACATGGGCTTGTAGCCCATCCTCATGTAGCATTCAATAATGTCTTCTTCTTTTAAAGGAGGATATTCATGATCATTCTCAACCAAGATATCTATATCACTGTACGCCTCCATCAACCCTATCACTTCGCTATCGCTAAGTGGTTGGAAGAAGGTGGGAATGCAGTTATCATGCTCCTTGGTCTTCTTCTCAATGATATGGTTGAGGAAGAGATACGGCAACCATTTTGTCGAATAACAGGTGCCAGCTGTGCCACTCTTGTAGTATAAAGAGCATATTTTGTAATGGCATAGTAGCTCTTCGAAAACAGTCACCATGACAGCATTCTTTTGGCGTAGTTTGTCCAATTCATCATTTGTCGGGACAAACTCTTCATAGGGGATATCCCCCATTGGCAGGTTGGAGATGTACTTCATCTCGTGCAAAGCTAACCCAATCTCTCTGCGGGACATCATGAAAGTCCCGGTCCTATAGTTGTATCTCTCTGCCAATGCGAGGAATAGATAAGGATTGGGGGGAAAGCCATAAACAGTGGCATACACTGCTTGAAACAGACCAATCTCCCTAAGCCGCTCTTCAAATTGGACCAATATCCAATTTGCCACACAGATCCATCTCTTATTATCTGGGTTCACGAGACCTGTCAGCCGCAACTCTTGGTCCGGATACCTTCCTTCTACCTTCGTAAACTCATTTACGAATATTGGAGTTCTCACCGGTAGTAGCAGGGAAGAATCTTCTGGCGGGATACAGCCAGGCTTTAGTCCTCTAAGTAAGGAGCTATGGCGCTCAGAGGAACTGTAGAATATATCTTTGTTGCCAGCCCCTTTTTTGACACAGATATTTCCTGTTCGGGCTTGCTGAAGTGGAGTTATATCCCATTCCATTCTTCTGGGATAGCTTGCAAAAGCATATCGAGACAGGGGAAGGCATCTGGAGATCTCCGGCAGAAGTATTGTCTTCTCACCCCTTTGAAAAATTCTCGGTTCCATGCGAGGTCTCGGCTGAGAGTTCTTGTCAAAGGCCTCACCAAACATGAACAACGGTTCTTATGAGTAACTGTGTCAGTAGTCTGAAGAGGTTGCCCATTCATCAGACACAGCAAAGTCTCATTGTCCTGTGCAATCAAGACGGCTTGCCGAGATGACGGCAAAGCATACTGAGGATATGTCACATGAGATAGATCTTCCTCGTATTTAGGTTTAGCCAAGGATCCTGCAAAGACCTCATAGTTGGGGTCTTCCCTGAGGTTAACTGTATCAAATAAAGAAACAAGGATCAGTACATACAAAATAAAAAAGTTTCTACAAAAGATCATCAATTTGTGCAAAATTGTCAGATTGTGAAGGCACAGTCAGTTTCCGCAAGTTATCAGATTGTGCCAGCACAGTCAACGTGCGCAAGAAGGCAGTTTGCGCTAACATACTTGCGCAAGACATCAGTTTGCGCTAGCACAACTGACTTGCGCAAAACGATGGATTGCGCTGAACGTTTTGCCAGCGCTTTCCATCCGATTGCGCAAGAATATAGTTTTCATAAAAATGAAAACTATTGTGAATGCAACCGAAACCCTAAATAGGGTGGCGTAAATACCATCAATCTCTAAAAAGAGAGAGGTATGAAGGTCTGAAAACATCAAAACCCTAACAAGGGTTTCGATCATGGTTCTCACCTTGCAGCGCTGGATGACCCGTCTCATGACGAGATACTCGTGGCGCAACATGAGTCGAGGGCTCGGCGGGGGCCTTGCCCTTCTCAGTGGCTGTTCGCTTGGGAGCCATCGCTGTCGTCGGTGGGAAGAAGAAGCAGTAGTCGGAGTAGGAGTGGAACTTTTATCTCTTGAACAGTCGAAGAAAAGAGTAAGAGTGGAAAGAAGAAAAAATGGAACTATTTATAGTTTTTTCCAAGTGTAACAGCCACCTCCAATTGCGTCGAGAAAGTTGGAGTTAATTCCTCCAAATGCGCAATTACAGCACAACTTGCGCAACTTGATTTTAAATTTGAAATTCAAAGTATTTCGAAACTTTGAATATTTTCAAATTTCGAAAACTTTGAAGGGGGTCTTGTAGGTCCTAAAAATCAAGTTACATTCATCAAATAGGCAGAGGAAATTAATTTGTGCACCCTTCAGATGGACTGCGCAGGAGGCAGATTGCGTTACAAATCGAACGCGCGAGATGAACTGCGCTACCACCCAAGCGCGCTACGATGACGTGGCAACGTCATCATTACCTGACAGAAAATTAGATCTTCTGACAACTGACAGCCCGAAGAACGAGGAAATTATTGTTTCTTGTCCCACGCCGCCATGACAGCTGTCTAGCATGGTCCAGCTATCAGAAGCCAGTGCGGTCAGACAGCTCAACCTCAGCGCAACCCGAGTCTCAGCGCTATCTATTGAAGCGCAGTCTGATGCTAGCGCTTTTCATGTGGCACAATCCAGCAAGATAACTGATATTTATTACGTGGCTTACATGCCATCAATTGCTCGCCACGTGGTAACTCTACACGACCATGCGTATTTCAATCAAACAATGCCACGCGTCTGAAAACAGTTAGCCCACGATCGAGCAACTGCCCAATAGGCCGCAGTTCGTTGTTTGTGCAGTCTGTTCTAGTGCAGTTCATCATGCACAATCCAGAATAACTATAAATTAGTTATTTTAGAACTCTATAAATAGAGTTTTAAGCTCTTCATTGAGATCAGATCATTATTATCACCAAAGATCAGGAGTTCTTGCCCAAGTGCTGCTGCATTCTTCAGAGGCTATCGTCTTCAAAGTTCATATCGTCCAAGGGATAAAGCAATCGTCTTCAGATCGGATTTCTATAGTTGTACTTTCCCAGAATTCAATGTAATCTTCTTACAAAGTTTATGAAATAAAAGAACTTTTGTTTTTGCAAACATTGCTGACCAACATGGTCAGGTTGTTCATGTTGCCCTTGCTGTTGCCATCCAGCTCTGACAGATGCGGTCGAATTGCCCCTAAGAAAAGGGACAAGAGAACAATCAAACGACCGGACAGAAAGGATCGATGAAGTCAAAGGATACTGGAATATCAAAGTTAGGATTGAGAACAACGAATCATGAGATCAAGGGGAACCATGTGTGATTGAGACATCCTATAAATTAAACACCCCACAAGTCTAAAATCAGACCTGTATGGGCCACCACTAAAACCTTGTCACGCCCCAGAACCAGAATACCGGAGAGCGGAGGAGTGACTCAGCCAGTACGTATTACGGGTAGATGAATACCGTATAATACGATCAATGTTGTCTAAGAGACGAGGGGGTGCATACTACATGAGAGTCTCGCTAGGGTCAGTCAACATCTATTGTCTCAATCATTCAAACAAGAAGCAATAACAGAGAACATATAAGATAAAGCAATAAGGCATCCCAAACGCTTAGTCAAAATGTTCTTGAGAGCTGGCTGTACAAAACATAGCCAGTTGATATAGCAAGGTATACACAATTGTTATCAGCTGCAGTCTGACTTAGTTACAATTATGTAAAGGTAAATGCAAGACAGCCCGACTAACATGTTGGTGCCAAACGACAATAAGTACAGTAAATAACAAAATGCGTAGGGAAGCAAAGAACCCACTCGTGTCCTCCTGCGATCATCCCCCTAGTATTGACCATCTTGGAGGCAGAAGTAAGCTGAGTCCTCGGGGACCGGCTCTAAATCTGGCCATGCAAAATCAGAGAGGTTAGACCTCTAATAGCAAGTACGCAAGGAAGCACGATATAAGAAATTAGAACCAGTGGAAAGAGTTAAGAATATGAAATAGATCTCTGCTTGCTACTGGGGTTCGCACAATATCACGACACTTCGAGCCAACTTTCCAACCAAACAAGGACAGAAGTTGACCCGTCATGTCTTGACATTCTGCTCGTCTCAGTAGTTCACAGAGTAGGTACAGTACACAAACAAATTAATTTAAACGTCCATGCAACTACTACGTCTTGCTACTGTAAGTTCCAAGTTATCTTAGAAATATGCAAATAAGGGATTCCTCAGTTCTTACTATGGACAAGCAAGGCTAGTCTATCCAATAATCAATTGCGCCAATCATGAATTAGACGAGTCCTAGCGGGACGCTCGTCATCAATATATATAACATTATGAGCAGATACCACTCCCTGCCCGTGTGGCAGGTTTGCAGTATCTGTAGGAACCAGCCGCATGTCGGGGCATTAATTGTCCCAAGATGGCTGTCACATAAGAACTCGGAATCTTTTCTCTATGCAATCATTATTTTATTTAGCTTAATAATCCTATGTTGATTGAAATCACATGTGGATCATGGTCATTCAGAATGAGTACTTCCGTACAGAGTGCGATATGCATAACTCTACAATAATTCCGTACGGTTAGGTTGTAGGTCTTACATAGCGTAATGCAACAATCAAACCTAGCCACAGAATAATATGCCTTGACTGGGAGATACACATGCTGCCTTTGCAATAATTAGAAATCAACATGTGCCCATATGCCAATGTTTGGATCGGCTAGTCGATCACAATGGTTCATGATTCATACATGAACGTGTCACATTCAATTCAATAAGACGACTAGCTGGTCTCCTAGTTCTAACTAGGAACGCATGATCAATCATTAGTCAAGGTAATCAATGTCAATTCGGGACAAGAAACAGTAAAAAGGCACCATGAATGGCAGTAGATGGATGCCCATCTATGCGGCTAGATAAGTCAGGATCTGTAACACTCAATTTTTCAGAAGAGGTAATTTTGAAATTTTGTAATTATAATTATTATTAATGGTATTTATTTCAGTTATGATTTTTAGTGATTTTTAATTATTTTTTTAAACTATTTAAACTCACGACTTATGATTTGGTGCCTTGCTAGTGTTCATTTCCAGACTGAGGGTATTTTAGTCATTTTTGTAATTTTAATAATTATTTGGGATTATTAATTATTATTTAGATTTAATAGAATTTATTTGAATTTTTGGGATTTATTTTGACATTGTTTGGACTAGATTGATTTTTGGCTAGTTTGGACTCATGTAGACCAACCTAGGAGCTAACCTAGTTAGTTGGGCTTGGTTAGGTCAAGTGGACCCTAGTCTAACCTAGTGTGACTCAAGTTAGTGTTTAGTGATTTATAGAACTAGAATTAGAAATTTAGAAATCATTTGATTTGGTGAATGGCTTGTGGTTACACAAGTCATTTTGTGACTAAACTAGTTAGGACTAGCCAAACCTAGCTCAACCCCCACCCTAACCTAACATGGTTGACCAGCTAGGTTTAACCTAGGGATTCCCCCCTATTTATACTCTCCTAGTTTTTAGGGCTAGCCTCTTTTAAGGTTCTTCAAAAGTTCTAAGGAAAGAGGTGAGTCCCATCTTCCAAAAATCATTAAAAATCCATTTTGAATCCTTTTCCTTCAAACTAATTCCATTAGAACCTAAATTCCTTCCTCTTGCTGCTGGAATTTATTGTATTGCAGGAAGAACCAATTTGTGGAGCTTGGAGGCTTGAGGAGTTTCTTCCATTTGAGGGCTTTTCTATTCTTTGTGCATCAATAGGTATAACCCTCATTACTCCATTAAACTCCTGTTAATCTTCATCAATAGGAACCCTAAGTGATCCCCCTAAGGTCTGGAATGGATTGTGTCCAGTATCTAGTGATTCGTGTCCGTTCTGGACACGTATCAGAGCAATGAACTAGGTGCTCGACCTAATGCCACAGAGGGCAGGTCGACCTTTTTAATCCATTCCTTTTGAATAGGAAATAGGATCTAGGTCTAGCCTAGTGATTCGTCCTTGTATCCTAGTTTTAGTGTCGACCTGTGTCGGTTTTGTGTAGTGGACACGCGCGTGCACACGGCCGCGCGTGCTACAGGGATCCCCTGCTACTCGGGCCTGTAGCGGACATGACACGTGGCTATTGGACACAAAACTTGACACGAAGCAAGGGGCAGTGTCTGTCATGACACTCCCCAAGCCTTGTGTCGGTTGGTGTCGTGTCGAGCTTGGAACCTCGTGTGCACGGGGAAATGCCCAGTCTGTGCACTGTGGGTTTTCCCCACTGACACGGATCTCGTGTCCAACCTAGACACATCGTGGACACTGGACAGTGGGTCCATGAGGTAGCCCTATAGGTGGGCTACCCATGTGTGTCACCACGAGGACCATTCGTGTCCTGTGTCGTGCACACGACACAAGTGCATGTGTGCACGAGACAGTACACTGTCAGTGCACTGTATGTGTTTCTCTTGGTGTTTTGTGCTGTGGACACGCCGTGTCGGCCTATGGGTGACACGAGATGATGTGTGGGGTTGTGCACGAGGGTTATATCCATTTTTCTAACCAGTAGATTCATGATTAATTAACTAGTTAATCGATTTCCTCATGGAACCAAATGTCTGATACTGTCCATTAGTTTTCCTGTACATTTCCAGATTCTAAATTGATATTGTTCAGGGAGTTTAATCCTAATGTTGATGTTAATTTGCTAAGTTGAACTCTGATTATGTTTTTCCTATATGCATTAGCTCACTATGGCTAAGCTTGGTATTGAATTGATATATTGGTGGACTGTAAATGGGTTTTTCTGGCAAGTTAGCAAGTCTGAAATGATATGTTGTATCAGTAATTGGTTCCAGGTTCACATTTGAGTTTGTATTGATTATTTAACCTGCATTTATTGATAATTTCATGTTTTTATAGATCAAACATGCTCTCCTATATTGCTGCCTAACTATAGTTTAAGTTTTTGGATGTTTGGTGTAGTATGGACTTCGAAATGTTGAAGGGAAATGTGGGGACTTTTGGTTCAGCTTTCTTAGCAATGGACAATTGATTCTTTTATTTCTGATATGATAATTGATAGATGAATACCTGAGCTTGAGGGGGATTCAGTTTTGTTCTTAAAAGGGTTTTGAATGTTATACTTATGATATAGTTCTAGTTCACTTTTTTTTTAATGTTTAAACTAAGCTTAGGTACAGTTTTGATTTAAACCTGAGAGTTGGCCTAATTCCTGCATTTACTAGCATAGCCATATTCACACACACTACCTTCCTGTCATACACACATGTTCCCTTCCTTACACATGCTTGCACTGCTCTAGCACAGTACTTCCTTTCACTGTTTTTTTAGTTCCTGCATATTGTCATATTATTCCTGAAACATAATTTGTATTTCCTGCACACTTGATTCCCTGTACACTGTTGCCACACACCACACACAAGCCTTTTATTCCTGCACTCTCACACTGTTATATGTTGCTTCACTGCTCACTGTTGGAGTATTTCCTGCCACATCTATTTTCCTGCACTTGAGCACACCTCACTGTTTCCTGCATACATGAACACACACATTCTTCCTTTGCTTACACTGTTGCACCCTTACATATACTCTCTCACACAATTATACACACACACTACTCTAGACTGTTAGCTATTTTTCTACACACAAGTTCACACACCTACACATGTTTTCTTCCCTTAGGTTTCATGAGTATATTGTATGCCTATATGCATATGTGTAATATAGATATGTGTGAGAGCATATCAATGTGTGTATGCATAGTGTTTAGTGTAGCTCAAATTGTGTATCTATATATGGTGTATATTCATAGGTATTATGAATTCTTGAATGTTGTGTGTAGTCTAGTATAGCCTTGTTAGAGCCTAGCATGACTTGTTAGACCTAGATAGCCTAGTTTAGATCAATTAGACTTGGTGGACCTAGTTTGACTTCTAGGGTTGACCAGAGTTGACCAAGAGTTGACTTTGGTCTAGATTGACTTAGAATCATATAGAATGCATAGTAGGACTCCATTTTGATATTTTGGACTTGTTGTGACTTGTGCTGTTCTGATTAGGAGCCAGACACCACTCCTTGGACAGTACGTTTCATACCGGACACTCAGTTACAGGCGAGTACATTCTCTGATCATTTCATATCTTGCTTAGAATTATTTCCTGCAGTAGATTACTTTACTTGTACTGTCACGACGGTCACACGGATTGGTACTATATGGATCCCTTCTTGAGATGTTATCCTTAGGGAGCATCGGGTACTACATGATCTGTGCGTTTCACTTACATGGCGTATCATATGCTTCATTGGTTCTTTGATCACTTACGACTATACTCTTATGATCGTAGAGTCTTCCTAGAATCCTTATCCCATTTATGGGACTACTATGTATCACCTTCGGGGTCTACCACCTTCGGGGTCTGTTATAGCATCATATAACATAACCTGGCTGGATCCTTGTGTATTGATTGGGGGTACGGGGGAGTATAAATGGACATGTGAATAATACACCAGTAGTGTAGCATCAGAATCATTCCATAGTGTAGCATCAGAATCATCCCAGGCCATTTACATGTTCATATTGTACTCTGACTCACTAGCCACATGTTAGCTCTCTATTTATATTAGATATTTCTATTACAGCTTTTCTCTCTGTTTACATACTGTACTCTTTCAGTACTTGTATCTTACTTTACTGCATGTTCATATTTTCTAACCTGCTATGAATTGTTGAGATGTACTGTGCTCGCTCCTGTCCTGACTGGACCTGTTGAAAATATTACAGAGGACGAGGAGGAGGCTGGCCTGGACACCTACTACGGGGCAGCCCTAGATGACACCTGTGAGCTGGACTCCCAGGAGGACCCAGCTCTAGCTGAGGAGATCACCCCGACTGCCTAGACTAGACTAGTTAGGCTTATCTTACTTTTGCAGTCTTGAGACATGTCCTAGTTAGACTTATTTGGAGTTATGAGTTGTATATATTCTTGTATCTGAGACCTTGTTCAGTTGGATATTGCTGGGATTATCTTAGTCTACTTTTATCTATTTCATTTCCTTGAGTTCTATTTCATATCGTGCTATCTCTTCCTTAGTTGTGATTGAGTTTACTATTGCTTTGTCACCCCCATTTCGGGGAGTATAAACTGTTTAGATAGATATTGTTAGATGTATGTTGACCTAGGACAGCGTTCTACCGCCGACACTGCGGCGTAGGCTGGGCGTTGTTACGTTCTCGTACCCTCACAGTGGGTGCGGGTCGTGACACGTTTTTGTGGTAGCCCATGCAGGTCGAGACTAGAAGTGTAGTGGTATTCGAATTAGAGTATCACTACAGCCTGCAGTAGATATAAGACATTAATTTTAAGGTACTCAATCACTTTAGGAAAATTTCTTTTATTGCCATCTAAATCCTCTTGTCAGCTGATCCTTTGAATTATAAATTGTCCGCCTTTGTTATATCGCTTCCTTCTCAGAAATCGATACTCTTGTTTGTCTATCTTCAGGATGGTAGAGACTCGATCGCAGCGTGCCATTCATGAGGATGCTATAGAGGGGACTGCTACCTCTCAGCCAGTACAGCGGGGCCAGAGGACTGCAGCTCTGCCACCTCTGCTCGTATTGAGACCTCGGCAGTAGCAGCAGGGGGTATGTTTCCACCGGCTCGGAGGCAGGACCCGGTTTTCCCAGAGGATCCTTACCAGCAGCCACCTCCAGGGACGATAGACGCAGTGCAGCTGCTAGCCTTCTTCAGCAGTACATGGAGGGTCAGCAGGGACAGCAGCAGCAGAGGCAGAGGCAGAGCTCACTCGAGGCATTGAGCTGGCAGTGACAGCAGTGGAGAGAGTAGCGGCTCAGCCAGCAGCAGTCCAGCAGCCGCACCAGCCACGGGAGAAAGGCATTCAAGACTTCCAAAATGCACCCGAGGGACTTTCGCGGGACAGAGGGGATCCTGTATGCCGATGAGTGGATCGAGCATATGGAGGAGATCTTCAGGCTGGCTGAGATTCCGACGAGGCTCCAGATAGAGTCAGCAGCCAGCAATGCAGGATCGCTCGGACATGGTACCAGACCGACCCGAGGGTCGGCACAGCAGGACAGACTTGGGCAGCATTCAAGAAGCTGTTCAAGGAGAAGTTCTTCCCAGAGGCAGCGCTGGGAGCCCTCGAGACTCAGTTCGAGGCCCTAGTTCAGGGAAGTCAGTCTGTGGAGGAGTATGCAGGAGAGTTCTGCCGCCTGGGCAGATTTGTAGAGGACTTGTCGGAGGCGACGAAGGCCCAAAGGTTCCGGAAGGGCTTGGTAAAGGAGGTCAAGTCCTACACCAAGAACGCCCGCAGTACTACATTTGAGGAGATACTGGTGGACGCACTAGCTGCAGAGGATGATCTTGAGCTTGGGCTCAAGAGGGGGGCGAGACTCCCAGGGAGGCAGCAGCAGCGGAGACCGGCCAAGAGGCCGCACTTTCAGCACCAGCAGCCATGCAGTTCCAGCCTCAGCCGATCCAGCAGAGGCCAGTTCATCATCAGCAGCAGCCGAGGCAGCATCAGCAGGGCCAGAGGCAGGTTACCATTTGTGGCTACTGTAGGAGGTCTGGGCATATTACCAATGAGTGCAGGAAGAGGCTGGGCCTGTGCCTAGTGTGTGGTTCAGCAGCCACCAGATGAGGGAGTGCCGCATGGGACGAGCAGTCCAGGAAGGAGGAGTCAGAGCTCCAGCAGGCCAGCAGAGAGGACCAGCATTGCTGACTCAGCAACAGAGGTTCGCACAGCATCAGCAGCAGGCCAGGGGAGGCCAGCAAGGACGAGCTTACGCCATGACACTTGAGGATGCTCAGGCAGTAGGAGGGATGCTAGCAGGTTCTGATCTTCTCGATTCCATTTCTTGTCTCATTATACCTATCCTGAAATTCTATTCCATCTATTTCTATCTGTTTCCTCATTGTTGATAAGTTTGATCTGGTTTTCGTTATGTTTGTTTTTCTTCTGAGAAAATCATATGGGCTAGGTCACCTCAGATATGGGATCTAGAATCTTTGATGGTCGTGTTAGTTGGCATAGTGAGGACATATAGTCAGATTTTGGATGTATTTTTCGGGTATGGAAATTTAAGGTTTTTGCCGTCGCATGCGGCAATGCGAAAATTTTAAATACCATGAACCTAAGGATACGTACCTTAGTCAAGGACTCTGTGATTATCGTAGCCATGCTCACTAGCACGACAAAGATTCTGAGTATCATGATTTTGGACAGACGCATATGATTATCTGACGGTATGTTTGACACTTTGATTGTGGGGTGTATGACCTAGAAGGACTACTACCATTTTAATTTCGAGGACAAAATTTTTTGTAAGGTGGGTAGATTGTAACACCCAGTTTTTCAGAAGAGGGTAATTTTGAAATTTTGTAATTATAATTATTAATGGTATTTATTTGAATTTTTGGGATTTATTTTGACATTGTTTACTAGATTGATTTTTGGCTAGTTTGGACTCATGTAGACCAACCTAGGAGCTAACCCTAGTTAGTTGGCTTGGTTAGGTCAAGTGGACCCTAGTCTAACCTAGTGTGACTCAAGTTAGTGTTTAGTGATTTATAGAACTAGAATTAGAAATTTAGAAATCATTTGATTTGGTGAATGGCTTGTGGTTACACAAGTCATTTTGTGACTAAACTAGTTAGGACTAGCCAAACCTAGCTCAACCCCCACCCTAACCTAACATGGCTGACCAGCTAGGTTTAACCTAGGGATTCCCCCCTATTTATACTCTCCTAGTTTTTAGGGCTAGTCTCTTTTAAGGTTCTTCAAAAGTTCTAAGGAAAGAGGTGAGTCCCATCTTCCAAAAATCATTAAAAATCCATTTTGAATCCTTTTTCCTTCAAACCAATTCCATTAGAACCTAAATTCCTTCCTCTTGCTGCTGGAATTTATTGTATTGCAGGAAGAACCAATTTGTGGAGCTTGGAGGCTTGAGGAGTTTCTTCCATTTGAGGGCTTTTCTATTCTTTGTGCATCAATAGGTATAACCCTCATTACTCATTAAACTCCTGTTAATCTTCATAATAGGAACCCTAAGTGATCCCCCTAAGGTCTGGAATGGATTGTGTCAGTATCTAGTGATTCGTGTCCGTTCTGGACACGTATCAGAGCAATGAACTAGGTGCTCGACCTAATGCCACAGAGGGCAGTCGACCTTTTTAATCCATTCCTTTTGAATAGGAAATAGGATCTAGGTCTAGCCTAGTGATTCGTGTCCTTGTATCCTAGTTTTAGTGTCGACCTGTGTCGGTTTTGTGTAGTGGACACGCGCGTGCACACGGCCGCGCGAGCTACAGGATCCCCTGCTACTCGGGCCCTGTAGCGGACACGACACGTGGCTATTGGACACGAAACTTGACACGCAAAGCAAGGGGCAGTGTCTGTCATGACACTCCCCAAGCCTTGTGTCGGTTGGTGTCGTGTCGAGCTTGGAACCTCGTGTGCACGGGGAAATGCCCAGTCTGTGCACTGTGGGTTTTCCCCACTGACACGGATCTCGTGTCCAACCTAGACACATCGTGGACACTGGACAGTGGTCCATGAGGTATCCCTATAGGTGGGCTACCCATGTGTGTCACCACGAGGACCATTCGTGTCCTGTGTCGTGCACACGACACAAGTGCACGTGTGCACGAGACAGTGCACTGTATGTGTTTCTCTTAGTTTTGTGCTGTGGACACGCCGTGTCGGCCTATGGGTGACACGAGATGATGTGTGGGGTTGTGCACGAGGGTTATATCCATTTTTCTAATCAGTAGATTCATGATTAATTAACTAGTTAATCGATTTCCTCATGGAACCAAATGTCTGATACTGTCCATTAGTTTTCCTGTACATTTCCAGATTCTAAATTGATATTGTTCAGGGAGTTTAATCCTAATGTTGATGTTAATTTGCTAAGTTGAACTCTGATTATGTTTTTCCTATATGCATTAGCTCACTATGGCTAAGCTTGGTATTGAATTGATATATTGGTGGACTGTAAATGGGTTTTTCTGGCAAGTTAGCAAGTCTGAAATAATATGTTGTATCAGTAATTGGTTCCAGGTTCACATTTGAGTTGTATTGATTATTTAACCTGCATTTATTGATAATTTCATGTTTTATAGATCAAACATGCTCTCCTATATTGCTGCCTAACTATAGTTTAAGTTTTGGATGTTTGGTGTAGTATGGACTTCGAAATGTTGAAGGGAAATATGGGGACTTTTGGTTCAGCTTTCTTAGCAATGGACAATTGATTCTTTTATTTCTGATATGATAATTGATAGATGAATACCTGAGCTTGAGGGGGATTCAGTTTTGTTCTTAAAAGGGTTTTGAATTCTTATGATATAGTTCTAGTTCACTTTTTTTTTAATGTTTAAACTAAGCTTAGGTACAGTTTTGATTTAAACCTGAGAGTTGGCCTAATTCCTGCATTTACTAGCATAGCCATATTCACACACACTACCTTCCTGTCATACACACATGTTCCCTTCCTTACACATGCTTGCACTGCTCTAGCACAGTACTTCCTTTCACTGTTTTTTTTAGTTCCTGCATATTGTATATTATTCCTGAAACATAATTTGTATTTCATGCACACTTGATTCCCTGTACACTGTTGCCACACCACACACACAAGCCTTTTATTCCTGCACTCTCACACTGTTATATGTTGCTTCACTGCTCACTGTTGGAGTATTTCCTGCCACATCTCTTTTCCTGCACTTGAGCACACCTCACTGTTTCCTGCATACATGAACACACACATTCTTCCTTTGCTTACACTGTTGCACCCTTACATATACTCTCTCAACAATGTTATACACACACACTACTCTAGATTGTTAGCTATTTTTCTACACAAATTCACACACCTACATGTTTTCTTCCCTTAGGTTTCATGAGTATATTGTATGCCTATATGCATATGTGTAATATAGATATATGTGTGAGAGCATATCAATGTGTGTATGCATAGTGTTTAGTGTAGCTCAAATTGTGTATCTATATATATGGTGTATATTCATAGGTATTATGAATTCTTGAATGTTGTGTGTAGTCTAGTATAGCCTTGTTAGAGCCTAGCATGACTTGTTAGACCTAGATAGCCTAGTTTAGATCAATTAGACTTGGTGGACCTAGTTTGACTTCTAGGGTTGACCAGAGTTGACCAAGAGTTGACTTTGGTCTAGATTGACTTAGAATCATATAGAATGCATAGTAGGACTCCATTTTGATATTCTGGACTTGTTTGTGACTTGTGCTGTTCTGATTAGGAGCCAGACACCACTCCTTGGACAGTCACGTTTCATACCGGACACTCAGTTACAGGCGAGTACATTCTCTGATCATTTCATATCTTGCTTAGAATTATTTCCTGCAGTAGATTACTTACTTGTACTGTCACGACGGTCACACGGATTGGTACTATATGGATCCCTTCTTGAGATGTTATCCTTAGGGAGCATCGGGTACTACATGATCTGTGCGTTTCACTTACATGGCGTATCATATGCTTCATTGGTTCTTTGATCACTTACGACATATACTCTTATGATCGTAGAGTCTTCCTAGAATCCTTATCCATTTATGGGACTACTATGTATCACCTTCGGGGTCTACCACCTTCGGGGTCTGTTACATAGCATCATATAACATAACCTGGCTGGATCCTTGTGTATTGATTGGGGGTACGGGGGAGTATAAATGGACATGTGAATAATACACCAGTAGTGTAGCATCAGAATCATTCCATAGTGTAGCATCAGAATCATCCCAGGCCATTTACATGTTCATATTGTACTCTGACTCACTAGCCATATGTTAGCTCTCTATTTATATTAGATATTTCTATTACAGCTTTCTCTCTCTGTTTACATACTGCACTTCTTTCAGTACTTGTATCTTACTTTACTGCATGTTCATATTTTCTAACCTGCTATGAATTGTTGAGATGTACTGTGCTCGCTCCTGTCCTGACTGGACCTGTTGAAAATATTACAGAGGACGAAGGAGGAGGCTGGCCTGGACACCTACTACGGGGCAGCCCTAGATGACACCTGTGAGCTGGACTCCCAGGAGGACCCAGCTCTAGCTGAGGAGATCACCCCGACTGCCTAGACTAGACTAGTTAGGCTTATCTTACTTTTGCAGTCTTGAGACATGTCCTAGTTAGACTTATTTGGAGTTATGAGTTGTATATATTCTTGTATCTGAGACCTTGTTCAGTTGGATATTGCTGGGATTATCTTAGTCTACTTTTATCTATTTTATTTTCTCTGAGTTCTATTTCATATCGTGCTATCTCTTCCTTAGTTGTGATTGAGTTTACTATTGCTATTGTCACCCCCATTTCGAGGAGTATAAACTGTTTAGATAGATATTGTTAGATGTATGTTGACCTAGGACAGCGTTCTACCTGCCGACACTGCGGCGTAGGCTGGGCGTTGTTACGTTCTCGTACCCTCACAGTGGGTGCGGGTCGTGACAGGATCCTCATGCGGCCAAAATCGAATCAGGATTCCATGCCTATGCGGCTAAGTCAGTCATGCAACAAGGGCCAAACGGCCATAAGGGGCTGGGTCTCATGCGGCTAAATCAACATGAGCTTATGCGGCCAAAATAATCCTGAGCTTATGCGGCTGAGAACTAAAGGGTCTCATGCGGCTAAATCAACATGAGCTTATACGGCCAAAATAATCCTGAGCTTATGCGGCTGAGAACTAAAGGATCTCATACGGCCAAACAGAACAGTGTTCATGCGGCAGAGGAATGGTATGCGGCCAGAAAGTCATGCAGCCACGGGTAACATGCACCTATGCGACTGAAAAAATATCTCATACGGCTAAGGATGGCGAGCCTCATGCGGCTAGGAAACTCCATGCGGCCGAAACAGTTCAGAGTTCATGCGGACAGAGTCGAGTCATATGCAGCCAGATAGGACTCAGGTCCTTATGCGGCCAGGATGTCAGAAGCTCATGCGGCTGGAAAGTAAATGATTCATGCGGCTGAGAAGTATCAAGCTTATGCAGCTGAGAAGTATCAAGCTTATGCGGCTGAGAAGTATCAAGCTTATGCGGAAGTATCAAGCTTATACAGCTGAGAAGTATCAAGCTTATGCGGCTGAGAAGTATATGCGGCCAGGCACTTCATGCAGCCAGCACTTCATGCGGCCAACACTTCATGCGGCCAGCACTTCTTGCGGCTCAAGAAGACTTGCCGCATGAAAACTCATGCGGTCAAGCACTGTTCTTCTTCTCCACTTTTCCGAAAAGAAGAATCATGGGAAGCCATTGCTTCCAAGCTCCCTAAATCCTTCATTTTAAGCCCAAATCTGGATTTCTATAGGTCAGAATGGGGTAGAACAAATTTTTTACAACATGGAAACATCAAAACCCAAAAATAACAAAGTTTACTAGATCAAAACCCAAGAAATCAGAAATACATTAAACTTAGATCTACATGAAATGAGCCATGGAAATTGTAAATACTAAATACTAAAGAGACTTAAGATCAAGTAAGAAAGATGATAGAACAATAATACTGGGGATCCATCACGAAGCAAGTTGGTACTTGCCTATGCGGCTGGGTTGGTAGGGAGGAGTAATGGAGGATGAAGAAAGAGTTAATGAGAAGAAGAGTAATGAAGAGAGAGAGAATGGGTTTAGGGCTTTAAATGGAAGGGTGGTAGGTGGTGTTTGGTTGGGTTAAGATGAATCACCAATCCAAGAGCAAACAAAAGCAGAAAATAAAATACAAAAAAAAATAATTAGCAGGGAATTAAGGGAATTAAATACAGAACAAATGCATGATAAATATTAAATAAATACATTCAAGCCGTACACGTATTGTGGGAACGGGGAGTGACAGCATGCTAGTAGACTTGGCAGTTACTAGAGGTTCCTATGAGTCATGGATGTGACCCTACAAGGCATTGGGTGGGGAGAACAGTTCCTTAACGTATGGGCCATGTATGCACTTTTCTTTCCTGATCCTGCTGGCCTCTGACATTCGATGAATGTTATGCTTTGAGGTCCCTGGTATCCTGATGGGACCATACCTGAGTTTCCTGCAGCCAGAGTACCCATGCGTTGAAGGTTTGTTCTTAACTGCATTATCACTGTCGTACTGGTAGGCACCCTATTGCATACATTCCTTTTTTTCTTATTATATTATCACAGTTTATTTGGCATGATATTTTTTGTATCTTGTTACGTCCCTCTGAGGACCTAGTTATCTCTCCAGGGTTAGACGATTGCTCACAGGAGTACGGAGCGGTACTGGATCCATCCTACATTGATGACGAGGCATCTCCCACCGACTTCTAGCTTATTGATTCCTTGAGACATTTTAGTGGACATTTTTACATCTCTTTTCTTTCAATTTTGCGGAGGTTGGACTCCGATCATTGTGACTATTTTTTATAGCTGTTTGGAGTGGGTATGTCTACCCAGCTATCTCTTTTATGTACTTATTTATTATTTGGACTATTATCTTCTGTGTTGAGCTGTGATGAGATTAGATGATTATATTTTGGCCTGTAATTATATTATATATACAACTTATGTACGTATACGAGCACGCAAGGATTCCATATATTGGAGTATTCTTCGTATATGTGCAGCTGGCATGTCTACATACTCGAGATTGAGTCATGTCTATGTACAGCTGGCATGTCTATGTACAGATGTACAGCTGGCATGTCTTTGTACAGCTGGTATGTCGGAATTGAGCCATCTCGAGTTAAGTCAGGAAGGGCCGTAAGGCAAAGTTTGGTTAAGTTATGTTTGGAGTGGACATTTTACATCTCTTTCTTTCTATTTTACGGAGGTTGGACTCCGATCATTGTGACTATTTTTTATAGCTGTTTGGAGTGGGTATGCCTATCCGGCTATCTCTTTGATGCACTTATTTATTATTTGGACTATATTATCTTCTGTGTTGAGCTGTGATGAGATTATATGATTATATTCTGGCCTGTGATTATATTATATATAGAGCTTATGTACGTATACGAGGATTCCATATATTGGAGTATTTTTCGTATATGTGCAGATGACATGTCTGCGAACTCGAGATTGAGTCATGTCTATGTACAGCTGACATGTCTATGTACAGCTGGCATGTCAGGATTGAGTCATCTCGAGTTAAGTCAGGAAGGGCCGTAAGGCAAAGTTTGGTTAAGTCATGTTGAATTGTGAGGCACGGCCTCGATGTTTGAAGCACGGACCAAGTCGAACACGTCCCAAAGTATGAGTCGGAAAGGCAAGCACGAGTCGACACGTTGATATTTTTGGCACAAGAATGGTTTAGAGACACCAAGATAAGTAAGTTGTTGGTACAAGTCATCGGCACAAGGCACGGTGATGGTCTAGAGACACAAATAAGCCAGGAGTCTATGTCCTAAATTGATCCTAAGACAAGATTAGAAAGACAATCGAAGGGATATATTGCACAAACTAAATGAACGTATTGGTTTTGTATGTGTGGGCAAGGAGCTCAAACCACCAGTACGGTTGTGTACTGACACCCACACAGTTTTTATGTGCATGCACAAGTAGAAGCTCGTTTTGCGTGGAGCTCGCTTGGATGCGTCGAGGCACGGAGTCCTTTGGCATTTTAAAGCGTGCGACCTCATGGAGTCCGGACTTATACGGGACATAATGTATGGGCATCGCTTCTGTAGCATCTGCAGAATTGTAAGCCTTCGGGCATGAGAGACTGTAAATGAGAGAAGAGAGTGAGCTTGAGTAATTGTAATCTTGGCTTTGCACCTTTGTAAATTTTATTTCAATATCAATAAAAGACTAGATTTTGTTTGTATACTCAAGTTGCCTTTATTATTCAACTTCTCTGCTTGGAACTTTTGTGCGACGACCCCATCGCAAGCTGCTGTATTCGACCGTTATGGAATACGCCTTGCATGAGCGCAACCTAGGCTCACGCGGCATCACGCTTTAGCGAGAACGATCGCTCCTCCGGGATTGGGACGTGACAATACAAAACTAAAACGTTCATTTTAGTGAGCGCGCACTACGATTTTAGTAATTTTTCTAATCTTGCCTTAGGATCAGTTTTAGGGCATATATTAGCAAAACTACTTCGTGTCGCAACATCGTGATCGTGCCACGCATAAGACTGAAACTTAACCATACTTACCTTTCGGCCTTTCTGTTTCGTTGCAACAAAATAACTTATAACCTAGGAACATTGTGTCAAACTACTAAACCATAACGTCACATTTTGCGTCAAAGCATGTGTCTTTGCTGAAGTCAAATCTTGGGCCCATTTGTTGTGTTACATGTCGTGCATCCACTTCTTGACTCAATCTACGACATGTACGCAAATTGTCGCTAGCACGCCGACTCCATCTATATATATGAAAGGTCACCAGCAAGTCTAGCTATTCACGGACTATGTTGCAAGTCGGCGGCACTTCGCGTAAAAGGTGCGAACATTACCGACAGGTCCTACTGCTATATTGTGACGTACACTTCAGATTTGGATTGCACCGCCGCTGAAGGACGTGCAATATCCAATTCCCACTAGGTCGACATGATCCTTGTGTCCCGACGATTCACTCGAAGAACTCAAACCTTGTGCACAAGTTGTCCAATGACCATGCAAGACTCTACTCAGCTAACCATACTTCTAAAGCCATTTCCTCATGTTTACTTTCTATACTCTATACAACTCCCAAACTAGGGACTGCCTCGACAACTAACGGTCCTAAGAACTTTCTATGTTACCATGCTTTTCATCATTTGCCTTAGGAATGACTATTTGATAGCCCTCATGCTTGAACAAACTGTGTTCCACAAAGTACATCAAACAATGTCATACTATATATGACACATATTGAACCCGAACTAACGTGTATACTATGACATCAAGTCGATAGTCCGTGGGACAACATAAGAAAACTCTCTTTTATGCAATCCAAAAAATCGATAGGACAAGTGCCTTTGAAAACACGATGAGATATACTATGTAACAACAAGTTAACATTTCATGTTCTATACAAATTGACTACAAGATGAGATTATTCTCTTAGCTATGTGGGTTCAACTCTTTTATTAGCATGCATCAAGTCTATTAACTAGAGCAACATAAAACATCTATTTTATTAGGTGTGAAAGCAAGGTAGAGACGGGTTCATCGAAGCCACCCACCTGAACGAGGAATTGTCTCGACCGAGCGGGACTCCGAGCAAGTCGCTCCACAACCAAGTCCAAACACAGTTGCGTCCATTGATTTATCCTGTTGAACTGAATGGGACAGGGCACTACAATTATTTCACACTAACCCGAGACGGTTATAGAATAAGCCAAAGTGAGTTTTAATTAGGTTTTTTTTTGACTGGTTTTAATTAGGTTAATTGTCACTGTTTGTGGCTGACAATTTGGATGACCTATCCATGGCCAGATTAGCGGATAAATTATGGTTATGGTGAAATGCCACTCACTCGAGTCCAAAGTTGCTCTCTGAAATGTGTTGAGATGCAACAATTGACATCAATTGTGCCTTCGAGAAAGGCACCATTTTCATTTTCAAAAATGACCATTATTTCCTTTTGGAACCGGCATATCCTTAATTCTCTGGACCTCCATTCACACTAATCAAATAGAGTAAATTACTAATAAAAAAATAAAACTATACTTTTGGTCACTAAATATTTGCATAACTTTAATTTTAGTCGCTCAGCCACAAAATATATAAAGGAAATGACTAAACCTTAAGTTTTACAAACATCTGAATGTAAGCATAGCTTCTCCATTACTAATCTACATGAAAGGTTGTCGTTTGGTTAGATGAATATTTAGCCAATATCTGCCAAATGGGTGCTCACCCTCTCCTCTTTCCCAGACACAGACACACCCCACCACTTCCCCCCTACACTCAAGGTCAGTCCAGGGATAAACGAGACAAGACTTTGGGTTTGGACAAACCCTCTCTGCTTAGATTAAGCTCCAGACAATCCAACCCCCAGGCCGCCCTGCCTCCACTCACCCTCTTTCTTTCATGTAAGGTGGAAATTATAGCAACCTGAAGCCCATTTAATTGAAGACTTTTAGGGCCCATTTGGTTTGCAGGATTGGAAAACGTAATGTAATTGGCATTACATTGTCAATCTAACTCGGGTGTTTGGTTGGACAAAAAAAAATTAGATGTAATGTAATTGCGATTACAAGTTTGATTACATTACATCAGTTTCTTCTAAACTCAATTATATCATAAAACCTATGTAATCGCAATTACATTACAACTTAAGTGGAAGGTTGGTATGCTATAATTTGGTCTTTTTGTTTGTTTTTGGTCATTTTTTGTTGTTTTTGTTTGTTTTTTGTCGTTTTTTGCAGTTTTTGTTCGTTTTTTGTCGTTTTTGGTCTTTTTGGTCATTTTTGTTCTTTTTTGTTCGTTTTTTGTTCGTTTTTTTTTTTGTCGTTTTTGTCGTTTTTGTCCGTTTTTTGTCGTTTTTGTTCGTTTTTTTGCCAATTTTTTTAGTTTTTGATCATTTTTGTTTGGTTTTTGTCATTTTTTTTCGTTTTTTTTTTTTGTTTTTTTTCGGTTTTTGCCGTTTTTGTTTGTTTTTGTTCGTTTTGTTTGTTTTTGTTCGTTTTGGGCCTTTTTTTCGATTTTTGATCTTTTTGCACATTCTTTGCCCTTTTTTGTCGCTTTTGCACTTTTTAAATCTTTTTTGTCGATTTTGTACGTTTTTTGGTCAATTTTTTACGTTTTTTATCGTTTTTTGTCGATTTTGCACATTTTTTGCCATTTCTGCATGTTGTTTATCGATTTTTGTCGATCTTGTACGTTTTTGACCATTTTTTCACGTTTTTATCGTCTTTTATCGCTTTTGGACGATTTTGCACTTTTTTTGTCGCTTTTTTAATTCTTTTTTTGCTTTTTTGGGTCTTTTTTCACTTTTTTTGTCGTTTATGCTCGTTTTTTCTTTCTGTTTGTTGTTTTTTGTCGTTTTTGTTCCCTTTTTTGTCGTTTTTGGATTTTTTTTTTTGCAAGTCTTTTAATCTTTTTGTCGTTTTTTGCTCGTTTTAATTCCTCTTGTTTTTGGTCTTTTGCGTATTTTCGTTTTTTTGTCATTTCTGTTCCTTTTTATCGTTTTTTTTTTTTGCTCTTTCTTTATCCTTTTTTTTGTTGTTTTTCGTCTTTTTTTCCTTTCATTTTTTGTTTTTTTTTTGTCAACATTTTTGTTTTTAGTCATTTTTTTATCATTATTGGTCACTTTTTATGGTTTTCACATTTTTGATTTTTTTTTTTTGTCGTTTTTCTTTTTTATCGCTTTTTCATTTTTGGTTTTTTTTCCTTCCGTTTTGTTCGTTTGTCATTTTTTGTACTTTTTATTTGTTGTCCTTTTTTTCGTTTTTGGTCTTTTTTAGTAGAAAACAAACCATTTTCCCCTTATTTATTATTTAATTTTAATTTTTTTCTTTTTAAATTTTTTATTTATCAACTTTTTTCATTTTATGTTGTATTTTAAAAAAATATTAAATTAGAAACTTAATTACATTAATGGTAGACCAAACATATGAATGCAATTGACATTACATTACATGGTTTGATTACATGTTTCAACCAAACATAGTAATGTAATTGTAATTCCATAACATTACAAACTCAATTACATTACAAATCCAATTCCATTACGATTACGATTACATTACAATGAACCAAACGCGACCTTAATCTCCGACAATCAATCATAATTTAGCATGTAATACTTAGAATGCAGCAGTATGCACTTTTTCGGCAGTTTTTATCACTCACGAAATATTTAGACCCCATTCGGCTCACTGTAATATAATTGTAATTGTAATCGCAATATAATCAAACGAAAAAATATATATATATTTTTATTTGATTATATTGCGATGATACATTACAGTGTACCAAACAAGGCCATTAAACTCGTGTCCCAGAAGTTCCTCCTTCTAGCAGAATAATCTGTTTCGATCAGTTCTCTTGAGGTGACCTAAATTTGAAGAATATGTATATATATCCTTGAAAGATAGGAACCTATTGAGTTGTCCTATTGAAGAATATGTATACCCAGGCTTTATTTTCAGATTGTTCTCTGTGGCTGGACACCACTGACATGTCTCGCTCGGAGTTCCACTTGTTCATTGAACAACTTGCTGGAGACTATCGAGCTGCAGCAGAATTAGAAAGATAATTTATAAATGGACTGCAAAAGTTACTCAACACTGTCCACATTTTTACAAGTTTGTTACTCAAAATTTTTTTTTTTTACTAAAGGATTGTCCACTACGGATACATGACTGTCAAAAAATTTGACAATCCTACCAATATGCTAGGATGTCAAAAATTTTGAGGTCCTACCGATATAATTTTTGACAACCAACATAAATCCTGGATCTAGTCAGGATTGTAGAAATTTTCTACAGTCATGTATATTGTCAGAATTGTAAAAAACTTCTACAGTCATGTATCCACTATGTAATGGAATATGTGAAAAAATTTATCCATTATATTAGTAGAACTGTCAAAAAATTTGAGAGTTCTTTATCGGTAGTGGACAATTTTTTAGTAAAATTTTTTTAGTAACAAACTTACAAATACTTGAACATTCTCGAATAACTTTTGCAACGTCTATATAAATTGTCAATTTGAAATTCCTACACTGAGAAATAATAAATAAAGATGCCATCAATTGTGTGCGTGCGTGTGTTCGTGACATAAATAATTATTATTTAGTTCGATTTTTGCCAAAATTCAAAGGCCAGTGTTGACTATCATGTTTGGTTTTTTTTTGTTTTTTTAAATTAGAGGGTTTCTTCTTTGTTAGATACCACTTCCAACTTCTAAAAAAAAAATATTAGAAAATTTGAGTGGCATCCTACTTTTTTTACGCTTATTTAAGGTGCACCCCACAAGTTTACATGAATGTATGACACCCCCCACTTTGGACGGTTTCCGTCTAAAACGAACGGTCATTTTTTTTTTTTTTTTTACGAAAATGTCCTTGTCTCCTTTTGTGTGTCCCCCCTCCCCGTCACACGTGGCTACTCCCCCCTCGCCGCACACCCCCCCCCCCCCCCCCGGCCACCACCACCACCATCACCAACATCATCACCATCATCATCATCACCACCACCATCAACCATCATCACCCCCCCCCCCCTCCCGCTCCGTCCCTAGCCCCCACCGTCGTCGTCGCCGCAGCAGCAGCAGCAGCAGCGCGGCGGCGGTGGGGGCTAGGGGGCGGAGCGGGAGGGGGGGGGGGAGGCGGTGATGATGGTGGATAGTGGTGGTGATGATGATGGTGACGGTGGTGGTGGTGATGGCCCGGGGGGGGGGGGGGGGGTGCGGCGAGGTCGGGGAGGGGGGGAGTGCGGCGACGCCGTGGATGGGGGCCTAGCACGACGGAGGGGGGGGGGGGACGAATAGTTGACGCAGGGAAGAAGAGAACAGATAGGGGGTGTATTTTCGTCAAAAAAAAATTGGTCAACGGGTTGACCGTTCGTTTTGGACTGAAACCGTCAAAAGTGGGAATGTCATACATTCATGTAAACTTGTGAAATGCACCTTAAATAAGCGTAAAAAAATGGAGTGCCACCCAAATTTTCTCAAAAAATATTGATCTAGCTCTCTAGGACTATTCAACTCTCTTCAACGTCTAGCGAGCCTCTCCAGTCGAGGGATGTGGTCACGCAACAATGGTCGAGAGCAAGAATGAAGTCCAGGACCGAGTCAAGAACATGTGCACGTGCTTACAAAAGTTTGGAAAGGAATGCGCTATATATTTCAGAATTTAAAATTTTATCCTAGAAATTCCATAGTTTCAGATGTTGGGGATAAACCCCCATACGCCATAATCTAGTTTCATCCCTGGTCGAGAAGGCTCAAGCAACATGGGAGGGAAAGAAAATGAATGTTAATAAACGTACTATTTAGATCTACATTGTTTTTTGATATACATGATATGTAGACATAAAATGATGGAAACAGAAATTTAAGTTAGAGTAGACTGGAGTAGATTGGGGTGGACTAAGTGTTGGCTGACTCATAGAAAAAAAAATTTCAAAAAAAATATATACATAGAAAAAAAAGCAAATTTTTTTTTTTTTTTGGGTGGACTGGAACCCACCTCAGCCCACAGAGTGGATACGCTCGCCCTTGTAGACATACATAATCTACTTGGATTGAGGGTGAAGAGAGTTAAGTGAGATTTTTTTTTTTTTTTTTTTTGCTTGGTTTGAGGATAGATGTTTAGGAAGGGGAGTCATAGAGGATTGAGTGAGGATTTGTTTAACCTTCTTCTGTCCATTTTTTCAATTCCAACAAATCGGAGGTTAACAAGAAAAAATGTGGAATTTGTTTAAAAAGTCATAAATATTTCTTGTTTGTCATATAAAATATCGTCCATGTTGTCCTCCATTTTTCTTCATTTCAACATGATGCTCCGTCCTCCTAGTTTTCTGTCGTCTAGGTGCGTTATCTCTCATCGCTTTCTCTTATTCCTTATCGTTGAAAATTATAAGAAAAAAAATTAAAAAAAAAATCGGCGGCTATGTTTTTAAATGATGTAATCATATGAACTTGGCTTACTTATAAACGGTAGAAGTCTATAATGCTCATGTTACTTAATTTTATTGTGTTTGAATTTTAGTTATTTTTCTTATATAAGCATTGGATTTGTGAATATATTTTGACAATTTTTTATATCTAACAGAATCAAATCTAATTGTATGCCACATGTAATAAGAATATTTTGGTAACTATTGTATTTTTATTAATCCTCCTCTCACTCAAAATCTTCAATACAAACAAGAGTTGTTAAAGACACCCCCATTTAAGTTTCCCTCCAATCCAAACACACCACATTTAACTCTTCCTCTAATCCAAGCAAGATAGTTATATGTATGGACTCCTCCCCTCCCCCTCACTTAACTTCTCTTCATTCCAACCCACTTAACTCTGCTTATTTATTTCGCTCAATCTACCCACAAAGTGTTATTTAGATATATATATACACACATGTTTTTATGTATACAATTTTTGTATAGATATACAAACTTGCATATCTAGTCTATTTTTTAGGAAAAGACGAGTGGAGTGCCCCATGCTGCTCAGGTCAGAGCGTAAGATAGTGATGCTTTCGACTACTGAACTCTCGCTATCTATGGTGAAGCACGCCACTGCTTCGCCTCGCAACATCATGCTTGTATTGCTCTTCCACAACCCCGTTATACAAAAATTAGTAAAAGATGTTTAGGTTTACAATGATGATATTAAATATACCATAATAATATCTATAAAGTACATATTTTGTATATATTACACATAAATATCCTCAATGGATAGAAGACATCATGGTCCAATTTCCAAACAAGAGCTAGTGATATTTCTTGTCAATGTAAATCATGGTCCAATTTCCAAAGAAGAGCTAGTGATGTATCTTGTCAATGTAAATTGTAGTAGTAGACTAGTTGAGACTTGAGAGTTTATCAATCAACTAATTAATTCTACAATAAAGCTAGTTGGATAGAATCTATCCAGACAGATAGAGAAGGATAAATTTGGTATATTTGATGAATATTTTAATTTTTCTTTTATGTTATATTTTTTTATGTCCAAATTATCCTTGTACCATATTTAAATTGGATTGGTTTAAAATTTAAATTTTTGCTTATCTGTCATCATTAATTTTAGAGTTCCAATGCAATTAATTCTTCCAATCCTCATCTTAACGTTTTTAATGTTTCCAACCATTAAGTTTTAGTCTTCCCAGCCATTATTTTTTTTTTTGTTCTTGATTAGCCATTACTTTCTTCTTGATTACTTTCTATTTCCTATTTTTTATTTATATTTTCTATTTTCTAGTTTCTATTTTCTATTATTTATTTCTTTGTTTAATTTTTAATTTTAATTTTTATTTACTTATAATATCTATTTTTATTTTTATTTTTATTTTTTAGATTTTTTTAAATTTTAAATTTTAACTTCTAAATTTTAAACTTTAAACTTTGAATTTAAATTTTAAATTTTAAATTTTAAATTTTAAATTTTAAATTTTAAATTTAATTTAAATTTTAAATTTAAATTAGAATTTAAATCTTAATTCTTAAATCTTAAATCTTAAATTATAAAGTTTAAATTTTTAGTTTTTAATTTTTTAATTTTTAGTGTTCACGTAGGTGGGGCTGTAAAAAGATTCAACTCATTCGGCTCGTGTATCCTCGGTCAAAACTTTATTCGAATCTCGTTCGTGGGTAGATCGGTACATTAATTTTTAATTTTTAGTTTTTAATTTTTAATTTTTAATTTATAGATTTTAATTCTTATTTGCATTTGCTATTTTTTATTTTAGTTTAATGTTTTAAAATTTAAAATTTAAATTGTAATTTTTAATTTTTAATTTTTAGTTTTTGTTTTTAGTTTTAAATTTTAAATGTTTAGTTTTAAATTTTAAATTTTTAATCTAGTTTTAAATTTTAAATTTTAAATTTTAAATTTTAAATTTTAAATTTTAAATTTAAATTTTAATTTTAATTTTAATTTTAAATTTAAATTTAAATTTAATTTTTATTTTTTATTTTTTTTTGTTTTTGCTTTTTTACTTTCTGCATTTTACTTTTAGTTTTTAATTTTTAGTTTTTAGATTTTAGTTTTTAATTTTATATTTTGAATTTTTTTACTTAATTCTTAATTTTACTTTTTCTTTTAAAATTTTAAATTTTAAATTTTAATCTTTATTTTAAATTTCTATTTTCTAATTTTTAGTTTGTAATTGTTAATTTTTAGTTTTTAATTTTTTATATCTCACATATAGTATAAGTTATATTAGGTTTTGGGTCTCCAAATTGTTTTTACAGGTCCAAATCAATGTTCACCGTAGGTAGGGATGTAAAAACTAAAAGTTAAAAGTTAAAAACTAAAAACTAAAAGTTAAAAGTTAAAACTAAAAAAAAAACTAAAAACTAAAAAGTTAAAAAATATAAATTAGGATTTTAGAAATTAAAAATTAAAAACTAAAAATTAGTAATTAAAACCTATGGGCGCCGAACTCAGTTGGAATACCACTTCGAACAGAAAAACTAAAACATAGTTTTTAATTTTTAGTTCTAATATTCTATTTTTTATTTTTATATGATGGTAAATTTATTACGTAAAGAGCATAAGTATTTCAACAAAAAGTATTTAAGACTTGGGAGTAACCGTTAATGATTTATACAACAAGTTTAATCGGAACTTGGCTAAGTCTTGGCTCAGACTCGGTTCGTGTTCGTCCGAGCTCGTGAGCTAAATCGTGTCAAGCTCGATCATTTAGAATAGTTTAAACACCATTTTTGAACTTGACCTTAAGCTCGGTTCGAATGAATCTTGTTTGATCGTTTAGTCGAACCGAGTTCGAACACACTTTGGTCGAGCTCGTTCGTTCGATTTTCTGGACTAACCTTGGACAATTTAGAGACACAAACCTAATATCAACTTATCTGCGAGACCCTATTATTTTTTATTGTTATTATTTCCTATTTTATATTTACGGTTTCCTATTTTCTATTTTTTATTTCCTATTTCAGACCATATTTTATATGTGAGACCCTATTACTATTTTTAGTTTTTAATTTTCCTATTTTTAGTTTCCTAATTCCTATTTCTTATTTCCTATTTTCCTATTTCCTATTTCCAGTTCCTATTTTCTATTTTCTATTTCTAGTTTCTATTTTCTTTTTCTTTTCTTTTTTATTTGCATAAATGTGATAAAACCTACACCACGACAAAGTGTCTGATGATCATACGTCACCACCTGAACCATCAATGATCAACCACCAACATAATTCGATGATCATTCCAAATATAGATGTTCATACAATGCACTTGTGCCAACTTTTTCCATCAAATATATGTTTTTCGTTTTCTTTTTCAAATGCTTCTCTTTCTGTCCAGTTGCTCTCTACTATTTGTTCACATAACAACATTTAGTTAAACATGAAAGCATTTATGAGGAAAATATTTGTGACTTGTGAGGAAGAGACTTTAGAAAATTGCACCTTCATTATTGTTTAATTGGGTTGAACATTTGGAAAAGAGAAACAAAAATGAAAAACAACATGTTTAAGGGTAACTAGTAATTAAACAACCTAATAGAGTATTAATGACTGCATTAAATGGTTTCTATCCGGATAGATTCTATCCAAAAATCAGCTTCCTTAATTCTATGTTCATCCAGAATTGAGTTATGATTTCAACGTTTAAACTTGAAACGAAAATGAGATAATAAATGCTGGAGCTCGGGAATGGATGATTCAAAATGCCAAAATAAGCAAATAAATATTCAACAGTCACTGACAGTTTTACTTCTATTAAGATCATAAGAAATGTACACATGAAATATATACTGAATCATTGGCTAATAACTCTTTTTTTTCTTAATTTCTGAAGATCACAATTCAATTCCTGGTAATGTTCTGTTATTAAAACAATGAATGTCCTATTTATTGGGCACAATGATCATTCTCGTCAGGGAATATAATACATAGGGTTGGGGAGCTTGAACGAACGGTCGCTGGTAGCGAAACCTAACAAGTCGCTCCATTGATCTCCAGAGTTTCCAAGGATTCTATATCCCTCTGCTTCTATCTCAGCCCTTTTCTCTGACTTGTATGTCTTTGCAGGTTTTCCATGATCATCCAATCCCCTGCAAATGTGGCATGAAGTTTAGTAGTCACAACTAGATTTAATATCAGAAGACTTGTGTCGTTCACTAATTAATTGCACGATTATAGATTTTATACACTTGAAGAAGATCAAGATTATGGAAACAGTCGCATATTAATTGTCTGGGGAGTCGGTTTGAAGGCATGAATTAAGTAGCCATCCTTGGCCTTTAGGATCTTCCTGGATTTTGCATTTGGATGACATCATTGTCTCATGTAAGCACATAGAGAAAGAATAGATCCATAGAAAATAAATGTGAGGGATCAATAAAAAGATATAAAATAGGCCATGTTAAAACATTAGTGTAATTATTTATGATGAAATCTTACAGTTCAAAGCATTTTAGCTAATGTGTTCAGATGCAAAAAAGGATCAAGCAGTACATTTGAGTCATGGATAAATGTTGAGTCGAAATACAAATTGATAAGTTGTCAATGTTTGGTTGCTAAACATGCTGGATGTACCCAGAGACTCCTGCTAATGCAAGGTCTGGGGATGTCACAATGCAGTGTTACCTTGACTTGAATCCTCACTCATGGAGAGGGCTACCTCGACTTAAACCCTCATCCTCAAGGATGCAGGCGTAGTCTTTCTGTCGTATGAGAAAATATGAGGTTGCCCAGAACAAGTTGTACAAAATGAATGCGCAATTGTAAAATTGACTTCAAATGAAACACAAAAGTTTTCAAAGAAAATTCCAGGCTCTTCCATGACAAAACTAGATGTTGAGCATCCCAATTCATCTCCCGATTATGAAACAAACCATTGTCTTAGGGTCAAGTTTCCAGTGAAACAAGCAAACAGGGTTAAAGCTATTACAGATCATAGGATTATTGCAACCTGATATATTTCCATATATCTAAAAAGCATATTTTGCGGTATCACAATGCGATCGATACCTATCGGTTTTGGCATATCCCATATCCCTATCCGATACCGAGCACTACTGATATTGATCGATATCATCTTTGGGGACCTCTTTCCCGGTCAATTGGACAGAGACAAATTGAATGAAAAAGATGGAGGAATGAAAAAATAGTGTCAACATGATTAAATTGTGCCGAACATTGACAATGATACAATACGTCGATAATATTCCTTATCGATAAAGTGTAACCATTATCTTCTGTCGAAGTTGTATATCTATAAATTCACAAAAGTCCTCCATATTAGTGTCAATTCCATTCTAAACGATCTATTGTGGTTGCACTATGTCTAAAGACAATTAAATAAACAAAAGTATCTCTTTCAAGTGAAATATCATTCCATTTAAAACTATCGAGAAACAACATAAAATATATTAAATTATGTCTATAGTAACTTATCGAGAAACGTAGTAATACTCTAATTCCATAATGGTTTTTGTCTTATCTTTTAGGAAACACAGAGGTAAAAAAATTAAGAAAATAATAATAATAATAATAATAATAATAATAATAATAATAATAATAATAATAAAATGTAGAACGGCATGATAGTTTTGATAGGGCGGGTGATTTTACCTTAATATAAGTTTCTCCCAGCCTTCAATTCCAACTTTGTTCAAATTATAAGTAGTAACCGTCCTTTGTCCTTCACCTCGACCAGTTAACAAGAAGATCTTATATCCCAACCCTTTAACTTCTTCATACAATTTTAAACTGGATTCTATAGCAGGAGCCATTGCCATTTCCACCCATTTGTCAAACTCCTGTCCATTGAAAAGCTCCAGGCTGCATATACACACAAGTAGATTATGGTTAAATGTAGGACAAAGTCCACATCATAAGAAGAAAATAAAAGGCATAACAATAATTAACCTCGATTTAGGTGTAAGCAGATCGGGTAAGTAATGGATATAAGTACTAAAGTATCTATACTTGTTTTCCCATAGACACGAATGAACGGGGATATCATTTGAATACATAACTAGGTCCATATTTGACTAAAAGGGATACTAATTGAGAGATCCGATCAGATATAACTAAATGAGACTAAAGATTGCAGAGATAATAAAGTTCATCATATAGTTAAAAGGGTTGGATATTTTCCGGATATCTTTCAGAAAATTCAGATAGAAAAATACAGACCGTATCTTTAACATTATCCTAACAGATGGATAATAATATCATTTGAATACATAACAATATCTGTATAACATTGCAATATAAAAGATGTGCACGTCCAGAACATATGCCACTGAATAGCTATAAAGTTTATTTCAGACATCAAACAATTTGTGTGATCCGAAACTAGGTGGAGATTCTAGAAATTCAACAGATCCAAACACTTTTTAAGCAAAGTTCGTATTCAGCTTAGCAACATGTCAAGAAAATTAGTGTATCAGAAATGAGAATGCTAATATGAAGATGGATGAGTGGGCAATACGTTGAAAGATGGGACAATAAATGAGCATATTCGAGGGAAGTTGAAAGTTGTATGCATGTGTTGTGAGATATGATAAGAAAACAATTAATATGTATGTGTTGTAAGTTGTATGTAAAAGCTCTCCGGTGTGTGTCATGTGTTTTTGGCTCTTCTATGGAAGATCATCACTCTCTAAGTATCAAAAGGGTGTAGTAACTATTTAAACCTATATGTTATCTATGTGAAAAGTAACTTCATTTTCATGGTATTACTACGTTTTTTTAGTATGAGTACTTCCATGTGGTGTTTATTTTCTTCCCAGTTTAACCATTAACTTGACTAATATACAATACTCTCAAGCTAGGTTGTGTAGATACGGACACGTACAGATGAGGATCAGAATACAACATTTTAGAGAACTCGTGATACAGATACGGCCTGGACACGGTTGTATATAAACATGCACCTATCTATATTATATACTATCGTCATCATGCAAGCCTTCTCTCATCGGCTATAGAGCATAAGAACAAAAATATCAATAATACAGAGGCTGAAAATGGAAGGTACTAGTACTATATCTCAAGCTCCTGCGGGTTTTGGTCTTGCTAACGGCTCGTTCTATGCTGCCGCTACAATTAGTGAAGCCATGTTCTATTTAGTTGTATCTAAGTCGCTTGAAGCTTTTGAGGGGTTGAAAGAAACCACAAACATTTGTCGGTTGCAGGTTCGTTGATGGAAAAAATGGCGAGTGGTGATTTGCATGATTACTGAGTATAGGGTCCTATACTGAGTATGTTTCATGCAATACCTATCCATGATATGACCATACAAAGTGGGATCTCTTAAACTTTCTTTGCAGTTATATGACTCATCTTGCAAATCATTACATTTGAATTACTAGTTTCATGACATTCCTAGAGTTATAAAGCCTATCCTTAGGACCAATCTATAATGCCAAACGAGCTGCATATCAAGGGTGGTTCCACCATCAATGTTTTCTCCAGAAAGCCAATTGCTCGTCAAGAATTCCCTTGGTAATATAATGTCAAATAGTTTGTGGAATGAAATTATAACATTAGAAGACTTGATGCTAGTTTTATTATGGTCCATACCTGCATAAAAGAAAGGGGCATACCAAACAATAGATTACAGAAACTAAATACATCCTTAAGTAACAATTCATTAATTGGGTGCCACAGTAATTGAAACTAATGCTTTGGGAATTTCATTCCTTTTCGGTCTTTGGCTTAATATATCATAGAGATTAATGCAAATTCCTCTACCAAATTGTATCATCCCTATAGTATAGGAGAACCCGGAGGATGTTCCTTGCATATCCAAAAGGTAGGTCTAGTTATGTGCTAATTGGCCTCCTAGGTTTTGACCCTCTCATACTCATAGCTATTTTGGCCATAAATTTGACATCAACATAGAGGGTTGACCGACAACCGATCATAAAAAATGTTACATCCTTCATGGTGTGATGGTAAAGAAATTTCGGAAAGAAAACTAGCGGTTGGTGGAGTTAGGCTGCCAAACTCCGAATCACTTACTCTGGTGCATTTTTAGAACATTTGTAGTTGGGGTAAACTTCAATCCTAATTCCTAACTCCATGACAAACTCCAGAAGTGTAGCAAAACTCTACTCCAATTAGATTTTTCATCCTAGCTCCAAAATGTGTGTTCTCTTCCCTCTCCTTTGAAACCCTTCTCTTTTTTTTCCTCCCCCGTCCGCCCACCCACCTGCTCCTTGACCCCCTCTTCCTCTATCTTTCCTCCCTCTAGAAAAACAATAAATGCCTCTCCTTCTCGGGAAACATCTCCTCCTCTTTTATTGTGCGGGTTAGCGATGTGTATGGTTTTGGGATTGAAAACATAGTTTCTCATGGTTCTATTGGGATTGAAAACATAATTTATAATGGTTCTATGAAATTATGGACGAAAAATTGGAACTTTTGGATGCCAGTTACAATTTTTTTTTTTGAGAATAATAACTTCTCTGTGGATAGATTTTCGTCGTGTTTATTGATATTTAACATATAACTAGTGGATTTCTAAAATTAAAAAAAAAATAACAAGTTTATACCATGCCCTCCATTCCATAGACATCGAAATCGTGTGAGAAGAAGGCCCCAATTTTACACTTTCAGAAAATAAAACTCAATAATAAACTCTATAAATTTACAAAAATTTGACCCCATTCTGGTGGGTTGATAAAAACTCAATAATAAACTCTATAAATTTACAAAAAAATTGACCCCATTCTGATGGGTTGACGATGATGACGGGTTAGGGTTTAAGAAGAAGAAGAAGAAGAGTCTCTCTCACCCGAAGCCGTGGTCGGCGTAGTAGGGAAGGTTGGAGAGCAGGGTCTCGTCGATGTCGAAGAGCCAGGCGTCCCTCCCGTCCCAGGCGAGCGCGAGGGACCTGGCGTAGGCGGCGGCCTCGGAGGCGACGAGGTCGAGGTCGGCGCGGTACTTCTTGCCCCTCATAGTACTCCCTCACGTAGCCGGCGCACTCCGGGGGCACGGTGCGCCATGGGGAGAGGTTGTTCGCCTCCCCCGCCACGCGCCAGCTCGAGCACCTGAACTGCTGCTGCTGCTGATGCTGCTCCTCCTCCGGTCGCGGGCCGGTCGGCAGCTCAAGGATGAGGGGGCGGGGGAGGGAGGAGGGCTCATCGGCGGCGGCGGCGGCGGCGGAGAGAGAAAGTGAGAAGAAGAAGAGGAGGAGAGAGAGAAGAAGATTGTTGTTGATAGAGTTCATTGTATGTTTGGGAATAAAGGGGCGGGCGTGCGTTTCTTGATATATATATATATAGAATTATACAATTTAATATTATTAAATAAAGGAGGGAGAGGAGGAATCTCTCTCTTCTATTTGTTTTCTTGGATTGGGGGTGGAGCTTGGAGTTGGAGTGGCGTGAGAGGAAAGAAGAAAGCAGAGAAAGAGAGGAGAGAGAGGGGACTAATGGGAAGTATTTTTTTTTTATTGAGGAAAGAGTTTGGTGGGAGAAAAGGGGAAGGATGATATATTGCTATTGGTCAACAAAAAGAATAATACATCACTATAAATGGATCAGAGAATACTTATGGTATTAAACCCTGTTTTTGTTTTTTTTAATTTAATCACACTATTTTTTTTTCATTAGTGTTCAGACGTAAATCTTAGTTGCTAAGTTATAAACTAAGTCTTTGTTGCTAAGTATATATTGCTACAAAAAAAATAAGCCATCTAAACCATATATATATATATATATATATATATATATATATATATATATATATATATATATATATATATATATATATAAGTTAATAAAAAATTAAAAAATTAAAAAAAATTGTGTATGTACTTTTTCGTGTAGTTACAAAATAATAATTCTAAATTGTAGAGCTACTTGAACATATAATAAATACTAACATATATTCAATGTTCAAATTATATTTAAACTAAATGCATAGTACTATCTAACTAACATATATCCAAAATTCAAAAATATAGATATGACAAATCCTAATTAAAATATATTGAAATCATATTTAACATATTTTAATATAAGTTTTGTTGTAAATATAGATAATTCACATTATTATTTGGTGTACATAACCTATGTCTTTTGGTTATCCATAACCTATGACATTTAGTTATCCATAACTTATATCTTTTAGCATTTCTCCTTTAATTATCATGATGATGTTAAACCTCCATTGTAAGCCTATATAAAGGACTCTTCTCAAGATGGTTGAGACAAGTGAATGTTTCTTTACTTATGAATTTTACCCAAGTATGAAATTAATCTAAAATATCTTGAATTTTCTTCACTTATTTGGAATTAATTAATTTCATTAAACTTAAGTTATGTGAATTTGTTATTTCTATTATTTAAATTATTTGAGTAATACAAGGTATTACTTCACATTGTTGTATATGTGAATCGAATTATATATAAAAAAAAGGGATGATTTATGAAATGCCCAAAAACTAAAAAAGTTTATGAAAAATCCACCGCTAAAAAAACTTTCATCGCGTGCCCAGAATTAGAGAAACTTATCCAAAGCGGGTTCCAAATGACCCTTTTGCCCTTCCTTTTAATTTATTGAAAACATCCACGAAACTGCTCTTAAAAAAATGTTTCGATACTTCATCTTCTTCCATACGCTGCTCACTTTCGAATCTAGGTTTTCTCCTCAAAAATCTTCAAAAACTCGTCGAAAAATTTCGGAAAGACCGAGACAAACGGCAAAAGTGCTAAAACGGAGGTCCAAACATCATTTTTTTTGCGATTCTAAAATTTCGGAAGGCCATCTAACGAAAAGCTGTTAATCTCAGGCTCCTCGACGATACGCTCATTTTGCGACAAACGGACCTCGTTTCGACCTCCCAGTCAAAAGTTATGGCTCTCCAAAGTTTCAACTGACCATAAAATGCAGGAGAATGGGCATTCTCTGTGTTAGAACACGAAGAATGTTAATTTCGCATGAGGGTGGCTATTCACCGTGTTAGTAACACGGAGAATGGCATTCTCCGTCTTAATTTACACGGAGAATGGCCATTCTCTGTGTTAGTAATACGGAGAATGACATTCTCTGTGCTAAATTACACGGATAATGGCCATTCTCCGTGCTAAATTATACAGAGAATGGCCATTCTCCGTCTTAATTTACACGGAGAATGGCCATTCTCCGTGTAATTTAGCACGGAGAATGAACATTCCAGTGTTAAAACGCAAGAGAATGACCATTTTCCGTGTTAGAAACACGGAGAAAACAATCTCCGTGTTAAATAAAACGGAGAATTCTGTGTTAAATAAAATGGAGAATGACATTCTCCGTATTTCTAACACGGAGAATGGTCATTCCAGTGTTAAAACACAGGAGAATGACCATTCTCCGTGTTAGAAACACGGAGAATGACATTCTCCGTGTTAAATAAAACGGAGAATGACATTCTCCGTGTTAAATAAAATGGAGAATTGCCATTCTTCGTGTAATTTGGCACGGAGAATGGCCATTCAAGTGTTAAAACGCAGGAGAATAACCATTCTCCGTGTAAATTAACACGGAGAATGACATTCTCCGTGTTAATTTACACGGAGAATGACATTCTCCGTGTTAATTTACACGGAGAATGGTTATTCTCAGTATTAATGACCATTCTCCGTATAATTTAGTACGGAGAATGGCATTCTCCGTTCTAAATTACACGGAGAATGGCATTCTCCGTGTTAAATGACACGAAGAATGGTCATTCAAATATTAAAACACAGGAGAATGGCCATTCTCCGTGTTAGAAACACGGAGAATGCCATTCTCCGTGTTAGTAACACGAAAAATGACATTCAACACGGAGAATGGCATTCTCCTTGTTAAAATGCAGGAGAATGACTATTCTTCGTGAGATATCGACGGAGAACAGTTGACAGAAATCTAATTTTTTATTTTTTTGTTTTGTGGGAAGAAATTTGACATGAATAAAGATTCAAGAGTTTTCGTTCTTCTTTCAAAACGATGCTCACTCTTATGAAAAAGAAAAAGAAGATCTTCTCTCCATAATTAACCTAATTATCAGAAAAGAAGAAGAAGAAGAAGAAGAAGAAGAAGAAGAAGAAGAAGAAGAAGAGTGATGATCGGAGTTCGACTGAAAAAAAAGCACGGTGAACTACGAACGATCTTTTTGATCTCTGCTGAAAATGAGAGCAATGGAATTCAGATCTCTCGTAAAGAAGAAGAAGAAGAAGAAGAAGAAGAAGACGAAATCGCAATCCAAATCTGAGTTTTGTGCGGAGGGGTAGTTATGGTATTAATTTTGTAAATACAGAGCATCTAAAGGAAATCTTGGAATATTTAACGTAAAACTACTTAATTCTGGGTATTTCATAAAACTCATCCAGCGGGCTGGGTTTTTTATAAAAGCCCACCCCAAAATTGGGTTTCTCAGCAATTTCCAGTAAAAAAAAATACCCAAAATATATTATTATATAATGAAAACATTGTTGTATATGTGATAAAAATAAGACATAATATTTTTTGTAGCATTTTATCACATTGTTGTATATGTGATACACATAAGATATAATATTCTTTGATAGCATTTACCACATTATTGTATATGTCATATACATAAGTATATTATTGATAAAGTTTCATCACATTGTGGCATATGTGAAGTTTTATAATCTTGAAAGTGCTTATCAATTTTATTATTAATTTACATCTAATATAATTATTTCTGTCATGTAGATGTCGAATCTTGCAAAGCTTGAATTCAAAGCTTTTGATGTGAGCAGAGATAATTATTTATCATGGTAATGGATGCAAAGTTGCAATTGCAGTCCAACAAGCTTGATGGTATTATTAAGAATAAAAATAAAGTTCTAAAGCCAAGATCAAGGCTTTGATTTGATTTTTCTACTACTTCATATCCATGAAAATTTAAAGACCGAATATCTATGTGAGGATGATCAATTGAATTTGGGGAAATCTCTAAATGATAGATTTGACCACCAAAGGATGGTAATCCTTCTGACTGCTCAAAGTGAATGGTTGAATCTAAGATATCATGACTGTAAAAATATTAAATAATATAATTGTGCTCTGTTTAATATTGTTTCTCACCTTAGATTGTGCGAAAAAAAGTAATATAGACTCAAATGATTGAGAAAACTCTCTCTATTTTTCATGCAAGTAATGTGCTTTGCAGTAATAATATCGTGAAAGAGATTTCATAAAATACTTTGAACCGGTGACTGTCTCCTTATAGCAGAGGCAAATAGCAACTTCTCATGAAAAACCACAACTCTAGACCAATTGGGTCAATGGGAATTCTTGGAACAAATTCCAATAATTTTGGAATTAGCAGAGGTTGTGGTGGAGGACGTGAAAGAGGGAAAAAAATGAGAGATATGATCATGATTATGAGCCTTACAAAGGTGAAAATAATGGTTCACAAAAGAATAAATGGAACAAGTGGACAACACCCTCTAAAATAGGGAATCGAGTTACAAATGAATAGTTTGAGAAGATGCTAATGCAATTTTATTTTTATTTTTATTGAATGAGCACTCAGTCAATATATGTTTATTTCAAGTATTTATAAACTATTTATATTTGAAGTCATGCTTTTGGTTTTCGTCATGGAATGCCTAGGCCATGAGAGTTTTATTTTATTGAAAAAATATATATTATAAATTTGGAGTTACATTTCTATAATATGATATTATCATTTGAAATGCTTAATTTCTCTTATTATACTTATGCTAGCTAGAATATATAAGTTCATAATATTTTTATTTTGCTTCATGGAGTAGTAATGCATGCTTGTCGTAAATATGACAAAGATAGACATTGATTTAGCAATGTCGAGCTACTCAAAAAGAGATTGAGAGATTGAAAGAATCTAAGAAAAATGATTTAGATATTTGTTTAGTAGATAGTGCTACAACACATATATCCAAGAAAATTGACTTAGATATGTGTTTGGTAGATAGTACTACAACACACATGAATTTGAAGAATCAAAGTCACTACTAAAATACAGCAATTTGGCGACGGATGATTAGCGACGGATCGTATCCGTCGGCAATAGCGACGGTCTCGCGACTACGTTGTGACGGGCTACCGTCAGAAAGCGATGGATAATTTTTTTAGTTTTTTGCGTCAAAATCAGTCGCACATCTGTCGCGCATTTGATGCAACTTTAGCAACGGATTCATGTCCGTCGCGAATATGTCGCACGTTGTGGCGACAAAATCTGAAAGAAATGGCACGCTAAATTAACGTCTATCTAGCGACGGACTGTTCCGTCGGTAATCTAGTGGGTATTTAGCGACTACCTACCGACGGATATATCCGTCGGTAATCCAGTCGCTAATTACTGTAACCTAAGTTAAATTGAACCGACGGGAGAAAATTTTTCATTCCCCCCAAAAAACTCTCTCTTCCCCCCTCTCTCTCTCTCTCTCAGGCGAGCTCTCTCCGACGGGTCACATTCTCCGACGAAGCTCTCTCCGACGGGATATCTCTCTCTGGTTTGCTCTCTCTCTCTCTCTCTCTCTCTCTCTCTCTCTCTGTTTAGCATAACATATAGGGTTTCGGGTTGGTGGGGGGGTCGGCTGTCGCTGGGGCCGGCGGGGTGGGGGGGTGGGAGTGAGGGCGGGGGGGAAGGTTGTTGAGGGCGGGGGGCAGGGTAGGGTTTAGGGTTTCGGGTTTCGGGGCAGGGGTAGAGTTTCGGGTCGTGATTGGTTGTGGGCCGGGGCTGTCGCGGGGGCCGGCGGTGATGGAGGGAGGGTAACAATCTAGTGCTCACTATCAGCTAATTCTAATTTTCTCGAATGCTTTTTTTGTATGCTAATCTGTCAATATTATATTATTAGGAGCAGTAAAATGAACTTAATGTTGGAAAATTTTAGCTTGATGAAAATGTGGTGTTAATAGGATTATCGGATGATTTTAGCAAAGATTAATAGGCGATATCAATGATGAAAATGGTCATAAATTAAGAAGCTATTAAACCTAGCTTTGAAGAGCCATAAAACGAATTACCGTTTGTAAAATGAATGTCCAATGAATGAAAATTTTTGGGTTTTAAATGTCATCAAGTAGGAGTAATGAAGGGCATGGTCTTTTTCAAACAAATATACAACACTTAAGTGCATATCATGCAAGATCTCTGTTAGGCCAAGCTTATTATTGACTGAACATTAGCAAGCTATATATGGACCGGTGGGATAGTGTCTGGTTCCAAACATGTCTAACATAAGTTGTCATTTTTCGTTCCCAGAATACGTATTTTAAATACGTATTTTTATATTTATTTAATATTTATTGTTTTGTATTTAAATTTCTTTAATTTCTCGCTAATTATTTTTTTGTATTTTACCTTCTGCATTTTACCTTCTGCTTTGCTTTTGGGTTCGGCCCGAGTTGGTTTATTTTTCGGCCTTGGATGGTTCAACATGAACCCAACTCCCCACCTACCACCACTCCTTCATTTAAAGCCCCATTCCCTTTATCCCCCTTCATTACTTCACCATTACTCTTCTTCTTTCCTCATAAACTCTCCCCCACCTACCTAGCTGCATAGACAAGTGCCAACTTGCTTCTTGATGGATCTCCATTTTTGTTGTTCCATTGTCTTCCTCTCAAGATTCTTAGATACTTTAGTACTTAGCATTTTCAATTTCTATGGCTCATTTCATGTAGATCTAAGTTTAATATATTTTCAAGTTTTTTAGGTTTTTGATCTAGTAACTTTGTTGTTTTCAAGTTTGATGGTTCCATGTTGTAGAGAATTTCGTTCTACCCTATTTTGACCTATGGAAGTCTAGATTTGGACTTGGGATGTAGGATTTAGAGAGCTTGGAAGCAATGGCTTCTAATGGTTCTGTTCTCAAAAAATCGGAGAGGAAAATCTTTATTTCCCAGCCGCATGAAATCTTTATTTCTCAGCCGTATGAAATCTTTATTTCCCAGCCGCATGAAATCTTTATTTCCCAGCCGCATGAAATCTTTATTTCTCAGCCGCATGAAATCTTTATTTCCCAGCCGCATGAAATCTTTATTTTCCAGCCGCATGAAATCTTTATTTCTCAGCCGCATGAAATCTTTATTTCTCAGCCGCATGAAATCTTTATTTCTCAGCCGCATGAAATCTTTATTTCCCAGCCGCATGAAATCTTTATTTCCCAGCCGCATGAGATTTTTATTTCCCAGCCGTATGAAGCATGACACTTAGTTCATAGCCGCATAGAAGGATCCTGACTTACCCGACTACATAGATAGGCATCCACCTATAGCCATAATGCCTTTTGGCTGATTCCGTCCCAAATTTGACATTAATTAACATTGATTATTATCTTGATTAATAATTGATCATGCGTTCCTAGATGGAACTAAGAGACTGGCTAGTCGCCTTATTGAATTGAATGGAATAAGACACGTTCATATTAACTATGAACTATTGCAATCGATTGGCCAATCCCGAATATTGGCATATAGATACATGCAGGCTACAATTTATTTATTTATTTTACGAAAACAGCATGTGTACTTTATGGTCAAGGCATGATTATTCCGTGGTTAGTTTTAATTGTTGTATTACGCTATGTAAGACCTACAACCTAACCGCACGGGTATCGTTGTAGAGTTGGGCATATCGTACTTTGTACGGAAGTACTCATTCTGAATGACCATGATCCACGGCATGAGATTTCACTTAACATAGAGGCTACTAAGTTAAATAAAATAATGATTGCATGGAGAGTATGGATTCCCGAGTTCTTACATGGCAGCCCTCTTTGGGACTATTAGTGCCCGACAGGCCGGCTGGTTTCCACAGATACTGCAAATCTGCCACACGGACAGGGAGCGGTATCTGCTTATATTATTGTATATTATATATTGATGACGGGCGTTCCGCTGGGACTCGTCTAATTCATAATTGGCGCAATTGATTGATTGGATAGACTAGCCTTGCTTGACCATAGTAAGAACTGAGAAATCCTTATTGCATATTTCCAAGATAACTTGGAACCCACAATAGCAAGCCGTAGTAGTTGTATGGCCGTTTAAGTTGACTTGTTTGTGTACTATACTTGCTCTGTAAACTAAATGAGATGATCAGAATGTCAGGACATGACGTGCCAACTTCTGTCCTTGTTTGGTTGGGAGGTTGGTTCGAAGTGTCGTAACATTATGTAAATCCTAGTAGCAAGCAGAGATCTATATATCCTATTCTCTTATTACAGATGTTATTTCCTCATATCGTGCTTCCTTGCGGTACTTGCTATTAGAGGTCTAACCTCTCTGGTTTTGTATGGCCAGATTTAGAGCTGGTTCCCGAGGACTCAGCTTACCTCCACCTCCAAGATGGTCAATACTAGAGGAATGATCGCAGGAGGACTCGAGTGGGTTCCTTACTTTCCCGTTCGTTTTGTTAATTACTTTACATTTTGTCGCTTAGCACCGACATGTTAGTCGGATAGTCTTGTACTTACTTTTACATAATTATAATTAAGTCAGACTACAGCTGATAACAATTGTGTATACGTTGCTATATCATCTGGCTATGTTTTGTAAAGCCAGATGTCAAGAACATTTTGACTGAGCTTTTGGGACGCCTTACTGCTTTATCTTACATGTTCTCTATTTTTGTTTTTTGTTTGAATGATTGAGACAATAGATGTGAAGTGACCATAGTGAGGCTTTCAGGTTGTATGCACCCCCTCGTCTCTTAGACAGCATTGATCGTATTATACGGTATTCATCTACCCGTAATACGTAGCTGGCTGCGTCATTCCCCCGCTCTCCAGTACTCTGGTTCTGGGGCGTGACAAGGTTTTAGTGGTGGCCCACGCAGGTCTGATTTCAGACTTGTGGGGTGTTTTGATTTTAGGATGTCTCAATCACACATGTTCTCCCTTGATCTCATGATTTGTTGTTCTCAATCCTAGCTTAACCTTCCCGTATCCTTTGGCTTCATTGATCCTTCATGTCCGGTCGTTTGATTATTCTCTTGTCCCTTTTCTTAGGGGCACCTCGTCCGTATCTATTAGGACTGGACAACAACAACAAGGGCAACATGGGCAACATGACCAGGTTGGTCAGCTACAAGTGCCAATACTACCTCAAGAGACTATCCAAGAAGAAGTGATAGTGGAACCAGCAGCTAGACCGCAGTATCCGGAAGTTCCAACACCACCAATAGTTCCACCTACCCCTGTGGAAGTGGACACACCAGTCCTTCTAGAGATCATGAGAGGGATGATGGCTACTCAACAACATCAGATGTTGGCCCAGCAACGCATGCACGCTCAGTTACAAGAGCAGAATATGTTGCTCAACCAAGGATTGCAAACAGCTTTGGAAAGAGGAGTGAGGACTGATTCAGGAGCATCAACCAGATTTTGCAAGTACAACTCCCGTCGTTTCGAGGGCACGGAAGATGCCATTTCAGCAGATGCATGGCTTAAGGACATCGAGGCTATTCTAACAGCCGCTAAGGTGCCGGCAGAAGAACGTGTGGATCAGGTGAATTTGTTACTTCAGGATCTCGTACGAGATTGGTGGGAATCAGAGAAAGTGGGCATCAGACGTCCTGTTGCTTGGGACGATTTTACTGCAAGGTTCAAGACGAAGTACTATGGAATTGTGGTACAGTTTGAGCTACAACAGAAGTTTATTAACCTCCAGCAGGCCGGTAAGACAGTGGATGCTTATGCAGCAGAGTTCTACAGATTGAGTAGGTTCGCCCCGGAGATGGTAGCCACAGAGAGCCAGAGGGCTATGAGGTTTCAGCAAGGGTTTCATCTTGAACTCTTGCAGTTGATAGAGGAGCACAATACCAGACTTTCGATGAGATATTGACGGCCACTCGGAGGCATGAGATCACCACCCAGAGGATCGCATCAAGGACTGGAGGTCAGAAGAGATCCCACAGTCAGATTGAATGAGGAGGGGGAGCAGCGCCCCGAACAACAGCACCATCCCTTGGCATTCGCATTCATGATGTGGCAATACGAGGGCCAGCACCACCACCCAGGCAGCAGCAACAGCAACAGAGAAAGAACCAGCAACCCCCAGCAGGCTGCACTTATTGCGGGAAGATAGGGCACACTAGAGATGTGTGTCGGACATTGAATGGACAGTGTTTGATATGTAGAAATCCATATCATCGGGTTACCACATGTCCCATGAATTCGAGGTCAGGAGGACCAGTGCAACAATTTCCTGCTCTGCCAGCACCAGGGGCAGGCCAGTATCGAGGACCATCGGTGGCAGTGAGACCGTTGGCACAGCGCCCGTTCATGACGCAAGCTCAGATGTTTCGGCAGCAGGGACCACCGATACGGCAACACCAGCATAGACCTACCCCAGCATCACCAAGGACAGGGGCCAGCAGCAACACCAGGCTAGGCCACAGCATAGGAACCAACAAGGAGGTCGAGGGCAGGCATTTAATCTGTCCTTAGAAGAGGCATTGGCATCGGGAGATGTTGTGGCAGGTAACATTCTCGTCGCCTCATATCCCGCAGTAGCATTGTTTGATTCGGGAGTATCCCACTCATTTATATCTACACAATTTGTGATACGGCTAGGGATGGAATTCGAGGCATTGCCAGGGAGGTTGAATATACTCACTGGTAATGCGCTCGTAGGAGTTAGTAGAGTTATTTTGGCATGTAGTATTGTAGTGTGCGGGCATTCCTTACCCGCCAGGTTGATAGAATTTTCTGTTGGAAACTTCGACGTTATCTTAGGCATGGACTGGCTGAAAGACAGTCATGCGACAATAGATTGTCGTAGAGGGAGTGTATCTTTTGATATTCAAGGCATGAAGAGGTTCACCTTAGTCAGATCAGTGGCAACTCAACCAGAGCAGGGAGTAGTGACGGCAATGGAAGAAGTTCAAGTCCCTGAAGATAGTTGAAGAGTTTTTAGACATATTTTTTGAAGAACTTCTAGGTCTACCACCGGTTAGAGATATTGAGTTCAGTATAGAATTGACACCTGGAACTAAACCGATATCAGATCGAGTTTATAGAATGGTGAATTCCGAGCAGGCCAAGGTATATCATCACATAGAGGAACTGAAGGAGAAGAAGTTCATCCAAGCTAGCATATCACCATGGGCTGCACCAGTGGTACTTGTGGGGAAGAAGGATGGGTCATCCAGATTGTGCATCGATTACAGGAAGCTTAACGCGACAATAGTAAAGAACAAGTACCCATTACCCAGGATCGACGACTTGTTTGATCAGTTGAGCAGAGCTAGAATTTTCTTCAAGATAGATCTTCGTTCAGGGTATCATCAAGTGAGGGTTCGGAAGGAAGATATTCCCAAGACAGCATTCAGGTCGAAGTATAGGTATTATGAATTCTTGGTAATGCCGTTTGGTTTAACCAATGCTCCAACAATATTTATGGATTTGATGAACCGCATCTTTATGCCATACTTAGATCAGTTTGTTGTTGTGTTTCTTGACGACATCCTCGTATACTCTGCCAGTGAAGAGGAGCATGAAGACCACCTCCGGAAGGTGTTACAGGTTCTGAGAGAGAACCAGTTGTATGACAAGCTCAGCAAGTGTGAGTTTTGGTCGGATCACATTTCATTTTTGGGTCATATCATATTAGGAGCTGGAGTAGCAGTGGATCCCAAGAAGGTAGAAGCAGTAGAGAGTTGGCCAGTACCCAAGACCGTAGCTGATATGTGGAGTTTCTTGGGAATGGCAGGATATTGCAGAAGGTTCGTATCAGACTTTGTAAGGCTTTCAGCACCCATGACCCACTTGACACAGAAGGATATACCATTCGTCTGGTCGGTAGAATGCCAGGCATCATTTGAGAATCTGAAGCAGAAGTTGATATCAGCGTCTATTCTTACATTGCCAGTTGGACCCAGAGGTTTTACTGTATATTGTGATGCGTCAGGGAAAGGACTTGGATGCGTCCTCATACAGCATGGGAAGGTAATAGCGTATGCATCTAGGCAACTTCGAGACCACGAGAAGAATTATCCAACTCATGACTTAGAGTTGGCAGCAGTAGTATTTGCTTTGAAGCTATGGAGGCATTACTTATATGGTGACCGGGTAGACATGTACACAGACCATAAAAGTCTGAAGTACATCTTTACCCAGAAGGAACTGAACATGAGGCAGAGAAGATGGTTGGAGTTGATCAAGGATTATGACGTAGAGCTTCAGTATCATCCAGGCAAGGCTAATGTGGTAGCAGACGCTCTTAGCAGGAGGGGTGGCGCATTTACGTTGACAACACAGAAACATATCTTAGAAGACCTTCAGGAGATGGGTATTGAAGTTATACTTCCTAGTGATATAGGAATTCTAACAAGTCTACAAGTTCAATTCGACTTGGTAGACAGGATCAAGGCAGCTCAGGCACAAGACTCAAGGATTCAGAAGCTTAGGGCAGAATGTGAGTCAGGATTCAGAAAGGAGATAAGAATTTATGAAGATGGTACACTTAGGTTTGGGTCACGTCTATGTGTGCCTAGTGGAGATATCAGACAGGAGGTTATGACAGAAGCCCACAGTTCTCAGTATTCTATTCACCCTGGAGGGACCAAGATGTACCAAGATATCAAGCATCACTGCTGGTGGAACGGAATGAAGAGGGAGATAGCTAGATTCATTTTCCGTTGCTTGATATGTCAGCAAGTGAAGGCAGAGCAGCAGAGACCAGCTGGATTATTGCAACCGCTTTCTATCCCGGAATGGAAGTGAGAACATATCACAATGGACTTTGTGACCGATTTACCGAGATCACCAAGTAGTAAGGATGCTATTTGGGTAATCGTAGATCGGCTTACGAAGGTGGCATATTTTCTTCCTTTTAGAATAGGTCAATCTATGGAGAAGTTGGCAGAATTGTATATACAGCAGATAGTCAGGCAGCATGGGATCCCAGTCAGTATTGTGTCAGATAGAGATACCCATTTTACGTCACATTTCTGGAAGAGTTTACATCATAGTCTGGGTACCAAGTTAAGATTTAGCACGGCTTACCATCCACAGACAGACGGACAATCAGAAAGAACAATTCAGACTTTAGAAGATATGTTGCGAGCTTGTACCCTAAATTTTAGAGGATCTTGGGAGAGTCACCTGCACTTAGTCGAGTTCTCATATAACAACAGTTATCAAGCCAGTATCCAGATGGCGCCATTTGAAGCACTATATGGTAAGAAGTGTAGGTCGCCACTAGCATGGGATGATATCGGGGAGAGGAAGATGCTAGGCCCAGAAATAATTGTCCAGACTGTTGAAGTGGTTAAGGGAATTAGAGAGCGACTTCGAGTTGCGCAGGATCGGCATCGACATTGGGCGGACCAGCATCTAGACCATTAGAATTCTCTGTTGGGGACCACTTATTCTTGCGGATCTCACCTACTCGTGGGGTCATTAGATTTGGCGTTCGCAGAAAGTTGAGTCCATGATACGTGGGCCCATTTGTTATCCTCGATAGGGTAGGCGATGTTGCTTATCGTTTATCCCTTCCACCTTCGTTGCGTAAGGTACACGATGTGTCTCATGTATCTCAGTTGCGTAGGTATGTATCGGACCCAAGCCACATCTTCGATCATTCTGAGCTGGTTGTTGGTACTAACCTGTCTTACGAGGAACAACCTGTGTCTATTTTGGACCGAAGAGAGAAGATCCTCAAGAACCAAACAATTAGCCTTGTCCGGGTTGCTTGGGGTCATCACACTTTAGGGGAGTCAACGTGGGAACGTGATGATGACATCCGATCACGGTATCCACACCTGTTTGACTCACAAGATATATTTTTTTACGTATACCTTGATTGTCTTAACTCCTCATGCTTGCCACCTTATGAGTAGAGTTACTTAATGTTGTAGATTGTTAGATGTAGATACGTTACTTGTTATTATCATTGTAGAATGATTGCTTACTCAATTTACTTGTATTTAGATTAGTTTAGCTTTGATATTTCTATCCTGCTTGGGATTGAAATTCCGAGGACGGAATTTTTCTAAGGAGGGTAGAGATGTCACTTTCCGTTCCCAGAATACGTATTTTAAATACATGTACTGTTGGAATATATTTATTTAATATTTATTGTTCTGTATTTAAATTCCTTTAATTTCTTGCTAATTATTTTTTTGCATTTTACCTTCTATTTTTTACCTTCTGCTTTGCTTTTGGGTTCGGCCCGAGTTGGTTTATTTTTCGGCCTTGGATGGTTCAACATGAACCCAACTCCCTACCTACCACCACACTTTCATTTAAAGCCCCATTCCCTTTATCTTCCTTCATTACTTCACCATTACTCTTCTTCTTCCTTATAAACTCTCCCCTACCTACCTAGCTGCATAGGCAAGTGCTAACTTGCTTCTTGATGGATCTCCATTTTTGTTGTTCCATTGTCTTCCTCTCAAGATTCTTAGATACTTTAGTACTTAGCATTTTCAATTTCCATGGCTCATTTCATGTAGATCTAAGTTTAATATATTTTCGAATTTTTTAGATTTTTGATCTAGTAACTTTGTTGTTTTTAAGTTTTGATGGTTCCATGTTGTAGAGAATTTTGTTCTACCCCATTTTGACCTATGGAAGTCTAGATTTGGACTTGGGATGTAGGATTTAGAGAGCTTGGAAGCAATAGCTTCTAATAGTTCTGTTCTCGAAAAATCGGAGAGGGAAATCTTTATTTCCCAGCCGCATGAAATCTTTATTTCCCAGTCGCATGAAATCTTTATTTCCTAAATCTTTATTTCCCAGCCGCATGAAATCTTTATTTTCCAGCCGCATGAACTCTTTATTTCCCAGCCGCATAAAATCTTTATTTTCCAGCCGCATGAAATCTTTATTTTCCAGCCGCATGAAATCTTTATTTCTCAGCCGTATGTAATCTTTATTTTCCAGCCGTATAAATCTTTATTTCCAGCCGCATGAAATCTTTATTTCCCAGCCGCATGAAATCTTTATTTTCCAGCCGCATAAAATTTTTATTTTCCAGCCGCATGAGATTTTTATTTCCCAGCCGTAGGAAGCATGGCACTTAGTTCATAGCCGCATAGAAGGATCCTGACTTACCCGACTGCATAGATAGGCATCCACCTACAGCCATAATACCTTTTGGCTGATTCTGTCCCGAATTTGGCATTAATTAACATTGATTGTTATCTTGATTAATAATTGATCATGCGTTCCTAGAACTAAGAGACTGGCTAGTCGTCTTATTGAATTGAATGGAATAAGACACGTTCATATTAACTACGAACTATTGCAATTGATTGGCCAATCCCGAATATTGGCGTATAGATACATGCATGCTATAATTTATTTATTTTACGAAAGCAGCATGTGTACTTTATGGTCAAGGCATGATTATTCTATGGTTACTTTTAATTGTTGTATTACGCTATGTAAGACCTACAACCTAACCGTACGGGTATCGTTATAGAGTTGGACATATCGTACTTTGTACGGAAGTACTCATTCTGAATGACCATGATCCATGGCATGGGATTTCACTTAACATAGAGGCTACTAAGTTAAATAAAATAATAATTGCATAGAGAATATGGATTTTCGAGTTCTTACATGGCAGCCCTCTTTGGGACTATTAGTGCCCGACAGGCCGGCTGGTTCCCACAGATACTACAAATATGCCACACGGGCAGGGAGCGGTATCTGCTTATATTATTGTATATTGTATATTGATGACGGGCGTCCCGCTGGGACTCGTCTAATTTATGATTGGCGCAATTGATTGATTGGATAGACTAGCCTTGCTTGACCATAGTAAGAACTGAGAAATCCTTATTGCATATTTCTAAGATAACTTGGAACCCACAATAGCAAGCCGTAGTAGTTGCATGGCCGTTTAAGTTAACTTGTTTGTGTACTGTACTTGCTCTGTTAACTAACTGAGATGATCAGAATGTCAGGACATGACGTGCCAACTTCTGTCCTTGTTTGGTAGGGAGGTTGGTTCGAAGTGTCGTGACATTATGTGAATCCTAGTAGCAAGCAGAGATCTATATATCATATTCTCTTATTACTGATGTTATTTCCTCATATCGTGCTTCCTTGCGGTACTTGCTATTAGAGGTCTAACCTCTCTGATTTTGTATGGCCAGATTTAAAGTCGGTTCCCGAGGACTCAGCTTACCTCTACCTCCAAGATGGTCAATACTAGAGGAATGATCGCATGAGGACTCGAGTGGGTTCCTTACTTCCTCGCTCGTTTTGTTAATTACTTTACATTTTGCCGCTTAGTACCGACATGTTAGTCGGATAGTCTTGTACTTACTTTTACATAATTGTAATTAAGTCAGACTACAGCTGATAACAATTGTGTATACGTTGCTATATCATCTGGCTATGTTTTGTAAAGCCAGATGTCAAGAACATTTTGACTGAGCGTTTGGGACGCCTTACTGCTTTATTTTACATGTTCTCTATTTCTGTTTCTTGTTTGAATGATTGAGACAATAGATGTGAAGTGACCATAGTGAGACTTTCATGTAGTATGCACCATCTCGTCTCTTAGACAGCATTGATCGTATTATACGGTATTCATCTACCCGTAATACGTAGCTGGCTGCGTCATTCCCCCGCTCTCCAGTACTCTGGTTCTGGGGCATGACATAAGTTGTTGCACTTACAAAGTTATCAAAAGAATGCTGGTAACTAAAGATAAGCTTCACATTTTTTGTATCAGTGTTGACAGCATGTGTGTACTCTGTAGGGGTACAACTTGGACGGGCTAAACCCAAACCCGATCGGATAAACCCGCCAATGGGTTGGGTTAGGGTTGAAGATACTTGGGCTCGGGCTTAGATTCGGGTTAAAATATTTGAAGCCGATCAAAAATTGGGTTGGGCTCGGGTTCATGTGTCGGGTTACCAAAAGAACCCGAAGCCCGACATACATATAACTTATATATATATATATATATATATATATATATATATATATATATATATATATATATATATATATATATATATAAAGAGAATTTACTTACTCCATTAAGGTCCAACCTTTTGTACTAATAGATTTCAAAAACATGAATACAGTAAACAAAAAAGGTAAGTAAAATGATGGGTAATACAGAAAATGATGAAAGAACCAATAACAACTACGTAGCGGCTGCTAAAGAGATCCAAGGAACCAGATATTAAAATACGAGCATTATTGTTATCAGGATGGCCTAATATGTTTGATATGGGGACAAGCCACCTATAAGTTTGATATAGGAACAAGCCACATAAAATTACAAGTATGACTTTGGATGCAATATTAGTATCAGGAAAGAATTATTGGTATCAGGATGTCCATGCTACAAAGAAACAAAGGACACTATTCTTAAGGCTACTGACCAAGTAGAGGTCAATGTAGAAAAAAATTTGGCAAGTAATTGCTAATACCAGATAAGGCAATTTCATTAAGTGACCCCCAATATAGTTGTAGGTCAAATGCAAGACGACTTTGCCAAGTAGATGTGCCAACAACTGCATGTATATAATGGTAGTACTACTTCAAATCCACATGAAAGAATTCAGCTTTGGTTCAGAACGTCATGAGATAGTTCGGTCCATAAGCGGGACCACCACCCAATAGCATGTTGCCACCAGAAGCAGAACCCCGTATTTCTTCCAGAGAATATCCTAATCATTCCAGTTCGGTCCATATCCGGTGCGACAGTTCGGTCCATATCCGATGCGGGCGTTAAAGCATTGAGAGGACCTTTCCCTAGTACGAGAGGACCGGAAAGGACGTAGAAATCTGTTTCATTCATATGTATGATAGAATAGGGGGTTAGGTTAAATAAATGAACCCCTTTCTCTCTACGTATTATAAATGCAATGTTTGGATAACATATGAAATATAATGTATAGGTAAGCATTAATGTAGGTAATGGCATGTAATCACCGGTGGGGCTGGCTCGGACGGGAGAGACTGTACCCTATAGCTCGACAACCAACCGGAGAGGATACTCTGAGAGATCCATCTGAGTAGGACGTATACTCTGAGAGATCACCTTTACAAGAATGATATCAGTAGTGGAATTGAGTGTCGGAGGAGATATTATCAGAGTATACGTCCTACTCAGATGGGTCTCTCACAGTTACAGATGGTGGATGTGCTCCGTCAACAGATTCTTGCTCTGAGCCAAAACTTTGCCCCGGAGCTCAAATGGACATCCTTCGTGTAGAGCTCGAGTGAGAGGTTCCTGACAGCATGGTGGTCTCCTTTGTTAAAGTATCCATGCTCGTCCCACAACCAATCAAATTTTTTTCATTTCTAATCTCTTGAATATGAAGCTCTGCTTCACATTTGGCTCTACCTTCTGGTATATAAGAACCAAATATGAAAAAGAGTTTCATATTCAAGATATTAGAAATGAAGAAATTTTCGATTGGTTGTGGGACGAGCAAGAATCCTTTGATAAAGGAGACCACCATGCTGTCAGGAACCTCTCGCTCGAGCTGTACTCAAGGATGTCCACTCGAGCTCCAGGGCAAAGGATTGACTCAGAGCGGATTTCTGGACAGAGATGACGAAGAAGATGGCTGCCAAAGCTTATGTAAGTTTTCTAATTCTTTATACGTATTATATTTTTTTTATTTTGTATTACTGTAATTAAAATCGATCATTGCATCGTATCAATAGGTGATTTTGTACATTAGTTACAAGTGCTACTTAGTTGTGTCTCTCTCTCTCTATCTATCTCGCTATCAATGCTATAGTATTGTTCCCCTCGCAATACGGAATGGTCCGATACCGATACTCTGAGTATCAAACCATTCCTATGTGTATAGATATCGCAATCACAATACCGATACTAGAGTATCGCATTGATACTCAAGTATCACATCTGATAGTTCTCTCATTTATTTGTCAATTACTGTATTTCAGTTCTAGTTAGTTTTATGTGATTCTCTGATACTTCTCTCATTCATTTTCAACCGCTCTCCCATGTGAATATTGATTTTACCAGATGGCACCCATGAACCGAGGAGCGACACGTCGTTTGAGGGAAACAGTGAATGATGAGGTGGCTCCTCCTACTGTTAAGGAGGAAGTGGCACCGATAGCTAGTGAGACTAGGAGTTCTATTCTTCTAGCATTGGTAGCTAGTGAGACCGGGAGTTCTATTTATGCAGCACTTGCAAGGGACTACATCTCTCCAAACGCCGTCGATCCCATTTATTCGAGGTGGTTGCGTGATCGTATCACTGAACGTTTGCGTGAGCTGCGTGGTTCTCATTAGCTATTAGTACTTATTTGTATTGGACTATTTGTGTTGGATTGTTTATGTTTGGATATTTTGCTATGTATGTTGGGATAGTGTGTTGGATATTGTGTTGGATATTTTGTTGGTCATTGTGTTGGATATTTTTTGTGTATGTTATGATATGTTGGATGTTTGGAGATATTGTGTTGGCAATATGGATATTTGTCGTATATATTGGATGTCGGATATGTTATATTTGTGTATGGTGGATGCTGAATATGTTATATTACAGAAAATAATCTCTTTCCTGCAATTTTTTTCAAAATTATTTCAGTTAGCGACGGATTACCGACGGATTGCCGACGGAATCACTACAAAAAAAACCCTCATTTGCGACAAACATTTACGACGGCTCTCGGAAAAAGTAGTATTTACGACAACGAAATTTGTTCCGTCGGAAGTATCTCGTAAAGGTCCATATTATTTTCGACTAATAATGTGCTCTCGGAAAAGATCCTTTTTTTTGTCGAAATTACTCAATAATTGGAGGGAGTTGTTGGCGCCAAAACTAGTTCCGACCAGAATGTTTTTTCTCGGAAAAGTGTGTCATTATTTACGAGGACGAATATGCCCCGTCGTAAATAGTAGCCTAATTGCGACGGCAATTATCGTTGGTCGTAAATAAGAATTTATTTATGAGAAATCCTATACATTGTTGGAAATAAATTTGTATTTACGAGGAGACTTAAATATTGTCGGTAAAGGTATATGTTTTTCCAAGGGTTTTTTATGTCATCGTAAGTCGTTGACTATTTCCTATACGAAGTAAACATTATCGGAAATAATAATAAAATAAAATTTCAAATTATTCTCCAAATAAATTAAAAAGATTTATCCAAATAATCAAAGAATTTACCAGACAAATTCAAAAAATACTAGTAAATGCACGTGCATTACACATACAATAAATTTAAATATAAAAATTTATGATATTATTGAATGTAAAAATACAGAAACGTAGAAATGTATAAATTTATTAGAATATTTTAAATGATATTATTTAGTTACTTTTAATATAATTTAAATTTTAAAATATTTGAGGATTTAAATATGTCAAATAGTTTGGAGAATTTTAAGTTTAAAACAAATCACCGTGAATAAGGGTATATTGAATGGAGAAGAAGAAGTCGGTTACAGATTCAAGAAAGAAATACTCGAAAATGGGAACACAAGCTACGTACATTTTTCAATCTGATTACAGTTCTTCCTAGCTCTTATTTATAGATTTTGATACATGGCTCCTTGATACATGTCCGTGGGAGTTAGTCCATTGGGTATACCGGAGGGTCATGTGGGGATGTGCACGGTTTGAACGCTCCAGACATTGCTCGCCGACCCGAAGAAAAGAAAAAAAAAATCAGTTGGAGACAAGTTGTGGCATATTCGTCTGAGTCGGCAAGTCGGTGAGTTGGCATACTTGTATGAACTTGCAAGTCGGTAAATGGTGAGGTAATGAACTGAACACCTATCAACATATGACATAAATGACTTAATTTGGAGCACGTTCTAATAGTAGAGATTTTCCCAAAAAAATTCCAGAAATCAATCACAAATAAATCATAGAGAGTTTGAGAAATAATCAAATGATTCACCAATAAATGAAAATTATTTCTCCAATTAATCAAATAATTTAAAATATTTCTCCAAATAAGTCAAAATGGTTTATCCAAATAATCAAATAATTCAGCAAATTAAATTAAAACATTTTTCGAATTAAATTAAAAAGATTTTTGCAAATAATTAAATTATTTGCCAAATCAAAAAGATTTCTCCAAATAATCAAATAATTCATCAAATAAATCAAAAAGATTTATAATGTATATATGTTAACAAATTGAGCTTTGCTAGCTTGCCCGCTGCGGGCCAGCCCGTCCGCCAAGTGGCGTCCCCCATTGACAGGTCAACCGAAGTGGGACCCATGCAAATAGGGGGTGGGTGGGGTAATCGGGTTCGACCACGCAGGCGGACGGGCCAGCCCGCCTGCAGACAAGTTAGCATTTTCGTAACAAATTATCACCTAAACTTTTTTTTCAAAATTATGTGAAAAATAATTTTGGTTGAATATATTTTCTATTTTCTAATAAAATTTAGTGCCCATTCTAAGCAGTATTATAATAGAAGAGATTTTTCAATTTTTTTTCTTCCAAAAATCTAATATATGATAACAAATCCAGCCTCCCGCACCTATCAATATATGACATAAATGACTTATTTGGAGCCCGTTCTAAGCCGCATTATATAGTTGAGATTTTCCAAAAAAATTCCAAAAATTAAATAATTCACAAATAAATCATAAAGAGTTTGAGAAATAATCAAATGATTCACGAAAAAATTAAAAATAATTCTCAAAATAATCAAATAATTGAAAATATTTCTCCAAATAAGTCAAAAAGATTTATCCAAATAAATTTAATAAATTCCAATTAAATTAAAAAGATTTTTCTAAATTTTTAAATAATTCACCAAATCAAAAAGACTTCTCCAAATAATCAAATAATTCACCAAATAAATCAAATAGATTTATAATGAATCTATGTTAACAAATTGTCACGTAAACATTTTTTTAAAAAATTATGTAAAGAATAATTTTGGTTGACTATTTCCTTTTTTGTTTAAATAAAATTTAGAAAAGATTTTTGTGATCCCTCCCTCCTATCCGTAAACGGTTGAATAATCCCGCCTCATGCCCCCTCAAAAATTTCGGATAATCCCGCCGACCTCTTCCATATTAGGTACCCTCCTCATTAAAACCCTCCAAGCCGTACATGGTAAAAGAAACAAATAAAATTTAGGTCTTCCTCTCCACTGCGCCTCCTCCTCAACCGCTACTGCTAGTGTGAAGGAAAATCTGGTGGTGAAGGAAGAAGCACGAATTTAGGTATTCTTCCTACCTTCTTTATTTGTGTATTTCTGTGTTGCTATTTCATCATCTTCTTCTTCTAATACGATGTAAACAAATGAAATTTATTCTTTGCAAACACCCAACCTAATTTTGCTTTTTTTTCATACAACCTGTCACCACCCGATCAATACTATATGTGAGGACAAGCTAATTTTGATTTTCTTTTATTTATTTTTTTTTTGCTTTTTTTTTCAGACACCCGATCCTTGTTAGCAATTTGGCAAACCAAAAAAATTCGGTAGGGCAAAAGTACAAGTCTAAATCGGCACGGTACAAATAAAATATGCTAAAAATTTCGGTCAAATATTCGTCAAACTGAAAACGTTCGTATTAGATTTAATTCGTGTTTAGTACGTTTCTTATGAACAAATTCGACATATATATAGGACCCACCCCCACTCCTATTCCATAAACTTACATGGAAGGCCAAAGAAATGAAACAAACAACAGGCCATATATCATGTGAATTCCTTCTACATTATCTTATATTTCTCCTTCCAGAATTTCAGAATTTGGAGATCAAATGTTATTGTTTTTGGTTAATCCGAATTTTTTTGATTATTATTATTTTCTGATTCATGCGTCCTCTTCTTTTTCTCACGGTGAATTCTTCTTCGGAAGTGCATTGTGCCATGGTCAAGCAAGCAAATTGCTGATTTGACTCACAAGTGATTTTGGATACTACTAATAACTTAGAAGTTGGAACATATGAAGAAAAGGAAAGGAAAGTGGAAATTGAAAAACTTGTATGCAACAACCAATTGTTGGAAAAAAGACTAGGATCGAAAACCAAAAGAATTACTTTAATTGACGTTAGCAGCTTGCCAATTATTGTTATTTCTGTTGTGAACTTTAGGTTGGCAACTAGTAGTTGTGTCTATAGGCACAACAACTATGTTAAAGTCATATATATATTGCGCAAGTTCTACAATTCATACTTTGTTTTAAGGGGGCACATAACATGTTTGAAAAATTATCTCAAAGATCTCCATCGATATTTATGGTTTGTCTTCTTTGTTTTTTTTTGCTCTGTTATTTAATGATTGTTGGTTCATATATGACTGATATGATACCGATTCATATACGACTGGAACTGATACTGATACTCTTGTCTAGGAACTCAATTTTAGTGTATGTTGTGTCCAGTTAGTGTATGCCATATAAGATGGGATACGTGTCTCCGTTTCAGAGAAAAAACAGACAAAGTACATGTCTCTGATACTAATACTGTCTAGGAACTCAATTTATATTAAGATGGGAGTCTATTTATACTCTTTTACTGATGTATAAGTACATGTCTCTGATATATAAGATGGGAGTCTATTTATACTCTTGTACTGATGGGAACTCAATTTATATTAAGAAAAAGACAGACAAAGTACATGTCTCTGATATATAAGATGTGAGTCTATTTATACTCTTGTACTGATGGGAGACATGTCTCTGATACTGGTACTATTGTCTAGGAACTCAATTTGAAAGTTTCGGATGGTATCAGACCTTCCTGAAATCTCTGATACTGATATCAGTACAGTCAAGATTTAATTATAAGGCCAATTTCTGGGTTCAATCTCCGATACTCTTGTCTAAGAACTTTGGGCCAATTTCTGGATATTTCAGGAAGTTTCTGGCACTTAAAAAATTTCGGACAGCTTCAACCAATTTGGAAAGTTCAAAATAATTTAAGCCAGTTTGGCTGAAATGGACTAGAAGTTGAGAGGAACTTTTGATATTAGCCCTATAACGTTGGTTATCAGTCGATCGATACAGACGTTTTAAGGCAAATTCAATGAATTTGGCTTATATACAACTGATACACAAACCCACTTTACTATTATGGGACCTCACAGAAAGTTCAATTCCATATAGGCTGGTTTACTCAGACTTGGGCTAACATTGTGTTTCAACAGTATCGCTTCTCTAATGCCCCATTGTACTTAATTCGACCATTTGTCCATGTTAATATTACTGTGTTCAGAAGTTACAAAATATATTTTATCCGAATTTCTACAAGTTTTCTTTTAGTCCAATTGATTGTTTCAAGAAGTTTCATGTAAGTAAGGGAAATGATGGAGAAGGAGAAAGCTGGAAAAGTGAGAAGGCAAAAGAAATCTATGTATGTTAGCTAACTTTTCACTCTTCATTGTGTTCTTTAAATGGATACCATACTCTGTTGATTTTTTGTATGATTGTGATATTCGATCGATATGTTATATAATATTATAGTACGTTTTATTGTGTTGTAGGAAACGATGGAAAACAAAAAAAGTACTGCTGAAGAGGAAAATCTGAATGTGAATGATTGGGACATATATAGAGAGGTGATTATACCTAGTCATGGTCGTGTACTTGGATTGGGGGTGGTTTGAAAGGTAAATATTTGTATTCATCTAGCAAAAATTGCAAGAAATGTAGATGTGTTGAACTTGAAGGAAATCATCAACAATTAAAATATGAGATGAAAGATATGAAAGGTCAATGAAGCACTCTGCAAGAACAATTTCAAATGTTGTTAAACACCATCCAAAATTCTGAACATAGTGCGAGGCAATCACCAAATGCGGTATGTACATTTCTTTACAATTTTATAAGTTGTGAGTTGAGTTTAAATCTTAATTTCATTTAAATTACATGAGTTCTTATTGGATTTTTTTTTTCTTGTAACAGGATGATGTTGGAAGTAATAGTTTGGATGCTAATCTTAGCAATGACTTTGAAGAATAATTCAAGAAGCTCCAGTTTCATAATATAATTGACTTTGTTATTTGTAGGCCTAGAAATTTCTTTTAGATTTGGCATTACAAGTTTATTGTACTTAATATACATTGTTTCTTTATGTCACGTTTTTTATATCAATAGATGATTACAACATTATCTTTTACTTTAATTGTTAATGTATTCGAGTTTTATTATTAATTTCACATCTTATGAGAAAAGTGATTCTATTTTACGATAATAAATTCTATCAGAATTAGTAATTATCATGACATACATCATTTTCGATGTCATTTTTTTAATTTTTTTCCAATTGCTATGGTGGTCGAAAAAACATGATTCCGACTACACAAATTTTAATTTTCGACTGCTTTAGCAATCGCAAACAAACTTTTTCGAGGATCTCTTCTTATCGGAAATAAACTTGCAATTTTTTTTACGAGAAGTTTAATTCTTTTTTTGAGTGTACCTTTATTGTCGAAAATTTGTGTTACCGATAAACAAAATGTGGTCGCAAATAAATCGTCTATCGTAAATAGTATTTTCGAGAAACACTTATCGTCGAAAACACATTGTCGAAAAATAAATTGTTTATCATGTTTGTAAATAGTTGTGACCACCAATTCATTATTTGCGACGACACACTATCATCACAAATATCATCTTCTTATATTCATAAAGCTTATTTACGACAATAAAAAAACAAATATGAGGGTCATCTCCTCTCACAAATACTCACATTTCCGACAGTTGGTCGAAAAAATACTTTTTCCGACGCTAGCATTTACGAGGGCATACGACGGCCTTTTACCCTCGGAAAAGACTATTCCCGACGGCAAATGGCCACTTCCGAGAAATAATTGCCTTCGAAAATAAAGGTTTTTTTTGTAGTGTTAATGTTGCAGGTATCGACGGATTACCGATGGGGTACTGACTGACTTTTGCAGCTAGCGACGCTTTCCTGACGGATTGTCCGTCAGCCTGTTTCTGGCAAAATTTTGCGACGGACTGGCGACGGACTTTTCGTCGCTCATATTCTGGAAATATGGAAGATTTCAGAAGGGTGGCGACGTATTGTCCGTCGCTCTTCCGCCGCTAATCTGTCGAGGTTAGCGACGCTTTGAGCGACGGATATTGCGTATCAGAAACCCTCGGATACACGGTTAGCGACAATTTAGCGACAAATTTGCCGTCACTAATTTTGTGAATATATTAAAAATTTAAACTGTCGACGTTGACGGGAAGCCGTCGGATAGCCGTCGCTAAAATTTTTTATTTTGCCAACGAAAATCCGTCGCTAATTAGTCACGAAGCGGCGGACTAGCGACGAGCTAGTTTTAGTGACGAGGATATTCCCGACAGATTTTTTAGCCCGTATCCGTCGAAAATCCGTCGGAAATCCGTTGGTTACATGATTTACCGACGGATTTTCGACGGATATGGCCGTCGCTAAATCGTTGTATTTTAGTAGTAAGTTTTTGCCAAAGTTAGTATTTGACATGCATAAAGTGCCAACAATAGCTGGGCCAGCCATATAATTAAAGGCTTTGGAAGAGCACACATCATGTTACCTAATGATACTCAAACCTATTTGCAGATTGTGTTATATTCAAGTAGTTCCGTAAAGAAATTTGTTAAATTTCAAGGATATAAACAAAGTGGATACCATATTGAAACTCGAAACGATAACAATAAAGAGTCATTATGTAGCACATCTAATGTTGGGAGCAAAAGGCTCACATTAGAAAAATTATCTTGTTTTTCCGTGGGTTTGTATTTCACCACCATTGGCATAATTGAATCTAATATGAATGTGGCAAAATATAAAGCCAATGATCATGTTTTATATAACATTTGGCATGACCCTTTGGGTCATCCGGGATAAACTGTATTCAATCGGATCATTGATAATCTTTGTGGATATTTATTAGAAAATTATGATATTGGCTTATCGAAGAATCAACTATATGTTCCTTGTTTACAAGGAAAGATTGTAACTAGACCATCTTTTGTAAAAGTTAAGAATGAGTCTCATATTTTTTGTAAAGAACATAAGGAGACATTTGTGGTCATATTCACCCTGCTAGTGGTTCTTTTTAAAATATTTTATGGTACTCATAGATGCATCTATTAAGTGGTCATATGTTCGTCTATTGTCTACTAGAAATCTTGTATTTTCTCATCTTTTAGTCCAAATTACTAAACTTAGATCTCAATTTCCTGATAACTCGATTAAGTCAATTAGACTTGATAATGCTACAAAATTTACCTCACAAGTTTTTGATTATTATTGTACATTATTAGGGATTGAGGTAGAACATCATGTTCCCCACGTGCATACACAAAATGGGTTAGCTGAGTTATTTATTAAAGATCTCCAACTTATAGCTAGACCTCTACTAATGCAATCTAATCTGCCAATTGAGACTTGGGGACATGCTATTTTATATGATGCATCTCTAGTTAGATTTAGACTGATTGTGTCACGACCCGCACCCGCTTTTTGGATACGATACGTGTCCAAGCCCAGCCTACGTCGCAGTGTCGACGGTAGAACGCTGTCAAGCCCGCAATAAATAAATGCTCAAAATAGAATTTATTGCTCATTCACATTTCTAATAGATTACAACATTTACAAGAATTATATTCAAAGAAAATACAATGTTCTTACAATTAATGTAAATGATACCACATCTATCTAATTTTCTAGGTTTCTGCCTGCTAATACACCCGTATCTCCCAATGCTAAGTGAAGCTGTCACGACCCGCACCCGGATACACTGGTACAAATACTGGGCCATGTCCAGCCTATGTCGCAGTGTCAGCAGTAGAGCGCTGTCCAGTACCCGATACTAACTACAACATCTAAAGATCCATAACTATAAAGGTACTCGTATCACATCACACAAACTAAGGAAGATAAGACAAGAAATAATAACAATATCACTAGAACAACTAGAGTCTACAAGGATCATATGAGACAAGAATAAAATAGAAGGAAACAATAACAAAACTAAATAACTACCAGACATAGAACTCCTGAGAGATAACTCTTGGTGAAGAATACCGAGAACCGCCCCAGCTAGCAACAACTTGTAGTCCAATACTGAGGGCACAAATACTCCTAAAATATTGTCAACATATCCAGTCAGGATGGAACAAGCACAAATCTCAAATAACAGTTCTAGTTAGACGATATTGAAAATGTAGCAGTAAATAGAGAGAATATACAAGGAATCACGAAATGTACATGTGAGTATCATGGCAAGGTAAGCTGTAAATCTAGAGCTAGAACAAGGCAAGTAAAACTGATTATGACATGTACAAGAATCAAGAATCATCTATCTAACTGTGTGAGTACTAGTTTCAACATGTGGCCGGCTTGGGTCTGCACAAGGTCCAATGATCCGGCCAATCATACGTGGAGTGTAGGATTGGCTATTAAACAAGGTCTACAAGAATAAATAAGGTGGATAATGACTACACATCTACACTAATACTCTCCGTTCCTGACTAGTATAGTGGATCCAACCATGACACATCATGACATGCGATTCTCTGAGACGGTAGCAAGCCTTCGCAGGAATCGTGTCTATACAATGCACAAGGAACAAGAAAGATTTGCACAAGATATACCAAATAATACAAGGAATAACATCTCATGACGGGATCCAGAGAAATACCAATCCGTGTGAACAATGTGTCAAGAGAACAAGGATATCTACACTAAATACAAGAAACATAGACGATATCATAAAACAGAAATATTATCAGAGAATGTACTCGTCTGAGATCTGGTGGAAATATGTCAACTATGTAATCTGGCTCAGAGTGAAATCACAGACCTAAAGATGAGATATATATAAGCTAATTAGGGTTCAATAGCGTTAGGCATGATTATATGGTATAAGCTATGTAATCTAGGTCAATCTCAGTCCACTAAGTCAAACTAGGTCACACTGAGTCACACTAGGTCAAACTAGGTCACAGAAAGTCAAACCAAGTCAAACTAGATCAAACTGGGTCAAAGCTAGTCTCTATAAACATCTACAGGGTCAACATATCAATTTCAGTGATGGTGAAATCACTGGAATCGATGGATCTCAAAATACAAACAAAAGAGAAGGATTATAATAATAGGGTAAAAACCTACAGATGTTGTCGGATAGTGAAAAAAACCATCACCAACGTGTCCAGAATGGTCAAATTAGCTAGAATAGCCTATCCATAAGTCCAATTTGGACACATGAGCAAAAAAATAATTTCGGGTCAAAAACGGTGTCCGTGTCGGACCCGCTTTGCACCGAAAAATGTGTCAAATAAAAGTCCTCAAAACCTAACAAAATATATGTCCACAAATTCAGAATGACGATATAAACTCAACAGTATATCCGAAATTGGATTCCGATGAGCCGATCTCAAAATGGCCCGTTGACCCGGATATTGGAATCCGATTTGTATGGAAATGCGTGTCAGAGCCAATGTCTACAAAACTCAGCAAGTTATATGTCAACGAGTCCAGAATGACGATACGAACTCAACGGTATATCCGGAATTGGATTCCGATGAGCCGATCTCAAAGTGATCCGTTGACTCGGACTGGAGACCCCCTTTGCACCGAAATGCGTGCCAGGGCCCACGTCCTCCAAACTAAGCAAACTTTATATGAAAACGTGCCAGAAAGATGCCACAAGTCTACTGGTGGTGTCAGAAATTGAATCCGGAGTCCCAGGTTCAAAAATGAAATTTTACAAGTGCAAAACTAAGAATTCGGAAGGCCAATTTTGGCGTCGAAATCAACCAACCAAACAAGCTCACAATGAAACAAAACTTGAGGAATAGGAAGAGGGTTATACCAGATGTGCACAGGAACCAGTGATACGCCAAACGAAGCTGCGATGGAGGAGATACGAACCGACGAAGTTGGCTCCACAAAACTGTCCAAAAATAGTACAATTTAAAGTGTCAACTTGGTGGCCGGTTTTGATGTATCAAACGACAAAATTAACGGATGAAATTTGATAGGAGTGAAGGGGTTTATATCGAGATTGTGACGGAGCAAATAGTTCGTCGATCCAACGGTCGAATCTCTCGAAAAATGCATGCAAAGTTGCTACGACGAGACACGAATTCTGAGTTCAAAAGTCGCGCGTGCCGACGGGATCTCGTGCCAAACGCACGAATCGTGTGTTTCATGCATCGGGGAGGCCGGGAACTCACCAGGGTGGTCGCCCCAGGTTTGTCGGAGGTGTGGCTTGCTCGTGGTGGCAGGGCGGCCACGCGGCAGCGGCACACGGTGGCGCGGCCGCTGCTACTGTCGCAGCTAGCTGCTACTGCTGCTGCAGTTGTAGCCACTGTTGCTGGCCACTGCAGCTGCTGCTTTGCTGCACACGGTGTAAGAATCGATGGGGCACGGCGAGCTGCGACGTACGGTGGCGCTCGCGACGGTGGTGGTGGTGCCGTGGTGGTGGTGTGATGGTTATAGTGATGGTGGGGTGGGGATGATGATAATGTGATATGGTGTGATGGAGTGGTAAAGAAGAGTAGGGGAGGAAGGCTGTGAAACCAGAAGAGAAGATGATGATGATGGTGAGGATGTGATGTCGACTGTGGAGTAGGGGTGTGTGTGTTTGTTGAGAGAGAGAGAGAGATTTGTGTGTGTGTATGTAAGTAGAGAGGGAGAGAGAGTTATGTGTATTTAGAGAGAGAAATAGATATTTGAAAGAGAGAGAGTGAAGTCGGTTGAGAGTTGGAGGGGGGGTGTATGTGCTGTAAAGGAGGGAGAGGGGGGTGTGTTTGTGTTGTGGAGAGAGAGAGGTACATTTGTATACATATAATATATATATTATATATATTAGAAAGAAAGAGAAAGATATTTATTAAATAAAAGAGAAGAATATTTTAAAATTAAAAAAGAGGAATTGTGTGGGGTGTTCATAAGGGAATAACATGGAGCTTGGGCTTGGGTCCGATTAAGCCGGGTCGGGTCAAATCGTGTTGACAGGTTTGGGTCGAAAGGGTGTCCCCAATTCAAGTCGAAAAATAAATGTGACTCCGTGGGACGAATTAAAATTGGGTCTCGTGTCAAAAAGTTGCGCGAAGCAAATGAAGCACAAGATGGTGTGTCTGAGTGTGACACGAAGGTCATGGACGTAAGGTGTCTCGAGTAGATATATATGAGAAGTTGGTTCTGAGGAAAACGACTGGTCTTGTGCTCCCAAATTAAAAGTCATGGCAATGTGCATATAATGATCGAAGATAAAAGTAAAAAATTAATTAATAATTATTCAACGATCAATTGGTCTAAGTTGACCCGAAGTTGCGCGATACAAAAAAAGCACAAGAGAACGAGTTTAAGTGGGAAATGATATATCAAAACGAAAATAATCTTGTCTACAACAAAACCCATAAGGAGAGTTTCTAGAGATTGGCATCTCTGACGCTCCAGCAGTCAAAGTCACAGAAAAGTACATTTAATGATCAAAATTAATTAAATAAAAATAAATTATCGAAAATAATTCATTTAGAAAATTCAAAAAATAAATCCCGAAATTTCAGGAGGCTTACAGAAGCCACAGCTAACCTGAAAAATATTGGTTTCCAGTCAGGAATGGAACAAGCACACAAATCGATGGCAGTGCAAAACACAATAGAATTCACAAGACATGAAATATCATATGTGAGATAAAATTAGAAAGTAACTGATGTCATGGTATGTCTAGAAAGAAAGTAGATAACTCTACCACATGATATATCCACTAAACGAGCATGTAAATGGGGTAATATGGCAATCAAGAAAAACGATAAAAGACAACTATCTATGTGTTTTGAAGTATCAATTTCGACATGTGAATGGCTATGGGGTAAATCCGGCACCCCACATGTGAATTGTGCGAGTGCTATTATGCAAGAATAGACATTTTGGAGATGTTTCTGGGTGGTCCACATGTCTACTAAGATATTTTCTCGTCCAGCTAGTACTCATGGAATCAAGTCGCAAGCATGGTAATCGTGTAAAAGACAGTCATGAAGTATAAACAAATCCATGATACTATTCCGTGTGAAAATGTGTCATCAAGCAAGGATGCATATGTATAAACATGAAATAGAAACTACTATGAATCGAAAGCAATCAGAAAGTGCACTTGCCTGAGGTCATTAGCTGGTGAAACCAATAATTCTGTTGAGTCCAGTATAGTCCGATTGCTAGGGTCGATGTGAAGGATTCCAGAATTTGCATGAAATAGGATCGGACGGTTAGCACGATCAAAATTGAATATCAAATTTTTGTATAAGTAAATATATAATTATTTTGGAAAAATGTCTACTATTTGAACTATACTTTTATTATTAAAATAGGTTTTAGATAACTACTTTGAACCTATACAAATTCGTTTTAAGGATAAACCCTTTAATAAGAGATATAATCATATAGGAACACTTATAAATTATTTAGAAATTATTTATAGTATTCAAACTATTTATTTTTATTAGTCAAAATACTTTTGGATAAATACCTTAAAAACCAAAGAAAATCCTTTATATAGAAATACTTCATAAATAATTACATTTGAAAATACTTTAGAATCATTTACTATAAGTATTATAGTAATAAGCATACCTTTATGAATATAGATGATATTAATAATACCATATATCTATAAAATACTACTAAAATTTCATATATTAGTAATTATAAACATATTGTCGAAACCTGCCAATAAATTCGTTGGGTCTGGCCAACCAATCAAATTAACAAACATAAAATATAAACTGCTACTGGGCCTGAGCCCAGTCCTTTCAATTGAACCCAGACCCAAGCCCATAGCTCCTTTCCTTTCTTTCTTTTCTTTTTCTTTAAAGAGAAACTAGCTCATGGGCTAAAGCCAATGGCTATCAGACCCAGTCTCAGCCCCTTTCTTTAGCTCTGAGAGAATCAGAGAAGCCAATAAGGGAAGGGAAAAATAAAGAAAAGAGAAAACAAAGGAAAGAGGAGGAAGTAAAAAAGGAAGGGAGAGAGTTGGCTCACTGGTGGAAGCTTCGGCGTGGAAGCTCACCGGAGGGATCCGTGCAGAAAGGCGTTCGGCCACCTCGGCGCACTGGGATCGACACATTATCCAGGGTCGCTCCGGCACCAGAACGACGGTTGCACGATCGGCCCGGCCAGAGCGTCCTCAGCGGTGCTCGACGGACGTTGGTCTTGGTGGAACAGATCAGAACCGGC